>JAHLJT010004567.1:98479602-98661921 GCA_031308135.1 Acheta domesticus | reverse complement strand
AAGTGAATGGTAATTAACTAAATATTGATATTTGCAGTTAATTGACTTACTACAGGGCATGAATCTGAATGGCAAATGAACATATAAATTACAAAAATAACACTTACTTTTCTTTGATGTACAACATGTTATGATACTTAAAATTAACATACAATCGTGATTCTTGATTTCCAAGATGAGAAGTTTTCAGTTGTTCTTTCCGTTCTGCTTCGTTTTGAAGTTGATGCACACGCACAGTACTTAGTATGTGGTCACAACACAATTTGGATATGATTGAACATTTACTGTAGTTGAAGTTTGACACGTTTGACTGACTATGACACGTTTTGTACAAAATACCGATGAGAACAATGGTTTACGTAAATTGTGAGCGCACGGGCTCGCTTGAAACATGTGGCCTCGGCGGTTGCCTGCCAACACTGCCTGCGAACACAGTAACGGATTTTTTACGCCACCCTCCTGCACGCTGTTGCCGGAGCGGTGTCGGCTCGGCGTGGCGTTGGTTTCGGTGTTTGCCGCTTTGAGTTTCTCAGCGCGATTTGTAACATGCTGCCCCCGTCAGTGCGTAGCGCTGAAAATCGATTATTGTTACGAATCGCGTGTTACAAATGGCTGTCTTGGTTTCTTGTGTAAAGGACAAATGTTGCTAATGCTGCGCTTGTAGATTCCTGATGTTGTAGTGACGTCGACTACTCTTACTTTTCCGTCTCTTCCTGGGTACGTTTTGCTTATTCTTCCTAACTTCCATGTTGCTGGTGGTAATTGTCTTCTTTAAGGAGTACTATTGTGTCTTCCGTGAGATTGGGATGAGATGAATGCCACTTATTCCTCCTTTGTAAGGTTAGATGTAATCTTGGACCACTGTTTCCCAAAAAATATTTGTGTTAAGTTTTGTATTTTCTTCCATCTTGAAATGTGGTCTAATTTGATTTCTGAATCTTTTTGATGATACAAGTAGAGATGGCCTTTGATTTAATAGGATGGCTGGTGATAAATAATTGAAATCTTGATGATCCTCATTTAGTGGAACCACGTCGTGAATTTAGTATTGCTTCTATTCCACATGCTAATGAAGTTAGTTCCTCGTAATTAGAATTCGATTACCCACTGTAGGTATGAATATTCTTTTGAAACTTTTGACTGCTGCTTCCCATATTCCTCCAAATGAGGACTGCGTGGGGGAATGAAGTTCCACGTGACCTTTAAATGCGCAGTAGCGTCTTGTATTTGATGTTGTATTATTTTTGTTTTCCAGGAGCACAGTAGCTCTTTTAATTGCTTTGACGCTCCCTTGAATGTCGTTGCATTGTCAGAATACATGTGAGAACGGATGCCTCGTCGATTTGTCATTCGAAAGAATGCAGCTAAGAATGCTTCTGAAGTTAGATCCGATACTACTTCTAGATGTACTCCCTTTGTGGCTAGAAAATGAAAACAGCAATGTAACTTTTGGTAATTTTCTCGATCTGGGTGTTCCCAATCTAGTAGTAATTGGACCTGCGTAGTCTATTCCACAATGCGAGAAGGCTGGTGAAACAGTTACTCTTGAGCTGGAAGCTGGCCCATTAATTGTTGTGGTTTCAGTTTAGATTGTTTGAAACATGGTATGCATGATCTGATGACACCTTTTTGTAGTGCGTCTAAGAGATGGGATCCAAAATTTTTGACGAATCTGTGACATAATTGATTGCGTTCCTGCATGAAGTAGTTGTAGATGCACTTGTCGAATCAATAATTTTGATAGTCGGTGAGTTGATGGGAGAATGATTTGATGTTTGGTATTGAATGGAAGATAGGTGTTGTCTAGTCTTCCTCCTACTCTTAATAATCCATCAGTATGTAGTTCTGGAGCTAATGACTTGATTTTACTTTGATGATGGATGGGCTTGTTAGCCTTTAGTGCTGTCAATTCTTGTTTGTAAATTTGATTTTGAACTATCTTACAGATAATTTCTTCCGCTTCTTGCAATTGTGCCGGCAATATGGGTGGATTGATGCGAGCCTTTGGTACCTTAAGTTGTGAATGAAGCGTACACACAGTGCGATGCTTCTTAGAACCTTGTTGTAGCTTGAGCAATTTTCAATCAGTTGCAGTAATTGATTCGATGTTTCCCTGATTAAGAAGTCTGCTGCCCCCGAATCATGGGTGCAGACAGTAAGATTTGCTATTAGAAGCGTAGTGATGATCTTTGGGTGAGAATTCTGCAAAAGAAAGGACGGTCCTTGCCACCACAGTTGGTTGTCTCTTAGTTGAGATAGTTGAGTTCCTCGTGAAATGAGATCAGCTGGATTATGATTAGATGTGATGTGATGCCACTTACCAATGATGTGGTGAGTTCTTGAATTTCTGACGTTCTTATAGTCACAAACGGTATTCGTTTTTTATGAGGTGACTTTATCCATGCACAAACTGTAGTAGAGTCTGAATAAAGATGTATTCGATTGACGACTATTGGTAATCTTGGCACTACCTTTTTGACTAGTCGCGCTAATAGTAGTGCTGCGCACAATTCCAAATGTGATATTGCTCGTTCTCGTACTGGAGTGACTCTTGATTTGGCGACGAGCAGATTGCATTGTACCTTTCCCTTCTCAGTGGTTGTTCGTACGTACAAACAACAAGCTCCGTATGCTGATAAACTGGCGTCTGCAAATCCATGGATTTGAATTTCTGTTGTGTCTTGATCCTTTCGTACACTTCTTGGAGCTGTTAGTTGATTCATGTTTTGTAGATCATTGAATATATGTTTCCATTCGATGAGTAATTCTGGCGTTAATAAGTCGTCCCATTCAATCTTCGTTTTCCCATATTTTTGCAATAACATTTTGCTTGAATGATTACTGGTGCTGCAAGACCAATAGGATCATAACATTTTGCAATGCAGGAAAGTACCATTCGTTTTGTGAACTGGTGAGAATTTGAGATTTGTTGGTTGCTGCAACTAAATGCAATTTCGTCATCAGCGATGTTCCACGTTAATCCCAATGTACTTACACCTTCTGTGAGAATTGTTGACGTTTGAACTTCTTTACTTTCGTTTGGAATGATATCCATCAATTGTTGAGAATTTGATAGCCATTTGTGCAATGAAAACCACCTTTGTCTAGAACTTTGGTTAATTCTTGATAATTTTCAATTGCTTCCTCAGGTGAGTTGGCTCCTGTGAGTATGTTATCTACGTAGAAACAGTTTTGGATTTTTTCATGAATGATTGGATTGTCAGCTGCTTCATCGTCGGCTAATTGATTTAATGTTTTAGTTGCTTGGTATGGTGCACATGCGGTACCATATGTCACCGTGGATAATTGAAATTCTTGAATTGCAGTTTGAGGATTCGGTCTCCAAAATATTCTCAGAAGATTTCTATCAGATGGATTCATTATTATTTGTCGATACATTTTGATGATGTCCGCGGAATATCCAACCGGCCACACTCGAAAGTTCAGCAGAATATTTAATAGGTCTGGTTGTACCACTGGTCCTACTGCCAAGATGTCATTGAGGCTAACCTTATTTGACGTTTTTGCGGAGGCATCGAAGACAGTTCTCAATTTTGTGCTGCTTGATTGTTCCTTTATGACTCCGTGATGAGGTAAGAAGAAATTCCGTTCATTTGTGTTTGATTGGAGGAGCTGGCTGCATGTGTCCAAGCTCTTTATATTCATTCATGAAATCTTTGTACATTGTTGCGAATTGAGCATTGTGCTCAAATTTTCTCTCTAATGCTTCGTATCGTTGTAAAGCTTGTTTCCGCGAATCACCTAATTCTGGAGCTGTTGGCTTGATTGGAAGTGAAACGATGTATCTGCCCGTTTCATCTCTGCTTGTGGTAGCTTTGAAATGTTCTTCGCAGAAATTTCTTCCGGAGAATGCATGGCTTCAGATGATAGTTCTTCCAATTCCCAGAACCGCGTTAATTCATCTTTTACTTGTTGTGAATCAATAAGTTGGAAATTAATGGTTCCCTTTGTTGTTCTTCTGGTTGATAGCTTCCCATGAACGTCCAGCCGAATACTGTGTTGATTAATGATGGTAGCTTGGGATGCGTCCACTTGCCGGAATGAAGACATGTGCCGTGATGTCTGCTCCTAACAACATATCTACATTGTTTGGTTTGTGAAACGTTGGATTTGCAATCAGTATGTTTTCGGTATTATCCATCTTGAAATGTTGATGTTGGTTGAAGGTAGCTGTTTTGCGATCTTGTTGACTACAACATATGTATTTTTCTGAGGACCATGATGAGAATTTTGATCGAATTTTTGCGTTAACTATGGATGATGCTTCAGTTTCATTGTCTGTAATCGTTTGGATAGTAAGCTTTGTTGGTTTTGTTGCTAGCTTGAGCTGGTTGGCTAATTGTTGCGTTATCAAATTACAATTGCTTCCGCTATCTAACAAAGCGCACACCTCGTGAGCCTCATTGTTTTGATCTAAAACAAGCAACCTAACAGTTGGCAATATTGTTGGTTTGATTGATGATCCTGCTTGACATGCCATGATTTGTTGTGGTTGCTGATGATTTTGACTAATTGTTCCTCCTAAAGACATTGAACCTTCTGAAGGAGAGACTGGTAATTTCTCTGAGTCTGGATTGTTGGATGTACAGTAGCACGTTTTTGCTACGTTAAGAAAGATAGAATTCTTTATAAATGAGTCATGCAACAAAGTGTGATGATTTTTGTTACACGTTTTGCATTTCGCTGTACTGCAGGTATGATTTACAATATTAGCTCTTAGGCAATTGTAGCAAAGTCGATTCTTTTTCATGTGCGCTAGCCTGTCCACTGGATTTAGTAATTTAAATGATTGACATTGAAAAATTGAATGTGATTCCTTGCAATATGGGCATTTTGCGAATTTTGAAAGTTCGCCGGTAATCTTGGTTCCTGACCCACTGTTTGGATGTCGTTGGATGATTCCCGGGTTTGATAAGGAATTTTCTTCGATTCGGAACAATCTTTCAAGAAAGTTATGCATGTCCTGAATTGCTGGATTGGCGTTAGTTGCTACCTGTTTCTCCCATTCTCTAGCTATTTCTGGTGGGCAATGAGCTAACATACGGTGGATGACCATAAGTTCGATTGCCGGTACTTGTAACGTTAATGCTTGCAATGCCTTGTAATTGGCCATGTAATGATCTGAGAATCTCTGAATTGAATGGGGTTCCTTTACATTAATTGCTGGAGGACATTCAAAATTAGCTATGTACGAAGAGGCTAATCTACGAGGATTGTTGTATCTTTCATTCACTAGTTGCCATGCTACTTGGTAATTTTCTGAAGTGTTGGTTAGATTGCTAATGATTGATTGAGCTTCGCCTGTGAGAGCATTTTCCAAGTAATGAAATTTTTCTACATTGGTCAAATGTACATTTTCATGGATTAGTTTATTGAATATATCTCTAAATTTTGTCCACTGTGAAAATTCACCGTTGAAAGTTGGTGCTTGCAATGCTGGAAGTCGTAATCCTAAATGAACTTCATTGAGTGGAAGCATGCTTGAATTAGTTGGCACAGTTGGGGGTGGAGTGTTTGATGTCTGCCTATCGAATGGTGAGTTTTTTATGCGTAGTTCAACTTCTGTTATAAGATCAATATGTTCATTTTCTAGTTGTAGAAACTGTTCTATGGTAAGTTCATCATCACTAACAAGAGATTCTTGAGCCACTTTGAGTTCGTTCCACGATTCTTTGAGATTAGTTAATAGATTGATTAACTTGTAATGTGAGTTTTCATCTATGATGGTAAAGTTATGCAACCACGTGCATTTACTTTTGAAAATCTGAAGTGCTACGTTTCGCCTATCAACAAGATTTTTCCTAGCTAGTCTTTCTGCCTTCGACATTTTGACCACAGTGTTTTTAGTATTTCTACACTAATTGTTTTAATGATTTAAATCACCTTCTGTACTGCCCCCGAAGAAGTACTGAATGTAAATAATGTCTGATGTTTAATAATGTTTGTTAATAAGTTGAATTACTGCTTGTCTATCAGGGGACACCTTGTTGACACTTTACCTCTGATAACACTGATAACTGTTAGTCTGATACCTTATAACACTGATAACACGTTCAAATAACTTGCCTTAATCTAACATCACCTCACTTACAAATCAATGTTACATGCTGAAGTTTACTAAATACTAATGAACACTATGCTGCTGAATTGAAACTGTACATGTATAACTTATAATGAACATTTGACATGAAACCTCAGTCATAAATAAAGTTAGTAAACACTGTTCATGTACTTTGATATTGTATGCATGTGAATTGCAACTTTAAATGTTGACTGATTAGTTTAATGAATGGTGATGAACACTATATTGCTGACTTGAAGATTATACATGCATAAATTATAAAAACACTTTGACATGACCCTTCATTTACCAATAAATGTTACTTGCCACTTTTAAAGAATACTAATGAATACTATACTGCTGGATTGAAAAATGTACATACATAAATTATAGAAACACCTTGACATGAAATTATTATCACAAATAAATGTTACTGAACACTGATTATGATTTGGTATTGTATGCATGTGAGTTGTAACACTTTTAACATGTTAACTGAATAGTTTCATGAATAGTAATAAACACTGTACTGTTGTCTTGAATACTACATGCACATTGTAAAACACTCTGATGTGAAATCTCAGTGGAATTATTTCGTTATGATTACTGCCATTCACTGAATATAATGATATCTGATTCACATCCGATGCCAGGAGGACCAATGTTTTTATCTAAAATGCATTTGTTTTGGAACAATAATACTCTTATTTGAATAGTAGGATTAATGATGTTTGTTTTGCTTAAATTGCAATTGTGGCCATGTGACCAATGATAGGAATTGAATTTGGTTACTGGGTTTCATCTCTGGTAGTTCTGATACAGTGAGTTTTCAGATAAAAACATAATGACTTTGTAAAGAAATGAGGAAGTGAATGGTAATAACTAAATAAGTGATATTTGCAGTTTAAAATTGACTTTACTACATGAATCTGAATGGCAAATGAACATATAAATTACAAAAATAACACTTACTTTTCTTTGATGTACAACATGTTATGATACTTAAAATTAACATACAATCGTGATTCTTGATTTCAAGATGAGAAGTTTTCAGTTGTTCTTTCCGTTCTGCTTCGTTTTGAAGTTGATGCACACGCACAGTACTTAGTATGTGGTCACAACACAATTTGGATATGATTGAACATTTACTGTAGTTGAAGTTTGACACGTTTGACTGACTATGACACGTTTTTGTACAAATTACCGATGAGAACAATGGTTTACGTAAATTGTGAGCGCACGGGCTCGCTTGAAACATGTGGCCTCGGCGGTTGCCTGCCAAACACTGCCTGCGAACACAGTAACGGATTTTTACGCCACCCTCCTGCACGCTGTTGCCGGAGCGGTGTCGGCTCGGCGTGGCGTTGGTTCGGTGTTGCCGCTTTGAGTTTCTCAGCGCGATTTGTAACGTAGCACAGGCAATGGATGCTTGCTCGAAGATTGAAAAGCGTAGCGAAGAAGGAGGCGGCTTACGTAAAGGTAAAGTGCGGGGAGGGGAAGGGCGGAGTCCGGGCGCTCCACAAAGGAACGCCGCATCGGGGCAGCCAAGTGGTTGCGTCGGCGGCGGCGCTCCACGTGTAAATGTTTAATATGGCAGCAGCGGCCAGCGCGCCAGGATTAGCGCGCGGGCAACTTCCCTTTGCGCCCGAGGCTAGCTTAAGGAGCACAGTGGGCGTAGGAGGATAACAACCTGCCCGGTACACCGCGACCTCACTCGCTTCGCCCCGACCCGCCGAGCACCGCCCCGCCACGTCACGGCATGCCACGCCCCACCCAGCCACACACCGCCACGCCCAGTCACGCCCCTCCCCACGCCACGCCCCACCTCCCCATGCCTCTCACATCACGCCACGCCCCCGCCACGCCACTTTCCACCACGTCAGTCTCCACCACGCCATGCCTCGCCTCGACCCACTACTTCATGCCCTGTCCTGTTCCACCTCGTCATTGAACCGCATAGACCTTATGTCCCGCCCTTCCTATTCATGGCCTGTTCCGCTCCGCCTTCAGTGCATTGCCCTCCTACATCATGTCGTGCCCCGTCCCCTGCTCCGCATTAACATTCTCTTCCCCGTCTTTTACTTTCCCGTATACGTACGTATACACGGAGTGATATACGTAGTATAGGGAAAGTTATGTAATGCTGCCCGAAAAATGGCCAATTTCGGCGGAAAAAAATAATTGCCGGGCCGTGAAAACGAATAAGTGATAAACCAGTTGCTAAATTAGGACAAAAAAATCCCTTAACACGTGGTGTAGCCAGAAACCCTGTTTTTAGGTCCTTGATACCGAAAACCCAATTGAAAGGAAAACGTCCGTCTGTCCGTCCGTCCGTCTGCGTCCGTCCGTCTGTCTGTCCGTCTGTGAACACTGCTAGCGCCTAAACCATACATACGATTTCTTCCAAAATGGATATTCTCCGGTCGATCTGATTCTAGCCAAAGCTTTGAGATTTTGAAAAAGATTCTTCAAAATTTGGGGGTACTTAATATGAAGTCCCCCGGGGATTTTCAAAATTTTTCTCAAACACGGCTCCAAATTTGTTCTTTAAATTCTTGTATGAATAGAGTAAAATACACTTTTTAACATGGCATAGGGCCGATTTTTACGTACAGCTCTGAATTTTCAAAAATTTTGAAAGTTTGAATTTTTTTCGGCGTCTTTCTCCAACTACAAAATTGAAGATAGAGATTTTTTCTTCAATTAAAATTTGTTCTGCATATTAAGTTCTTTAATAAGACATCATGTAATTTTTCTCAAAATTTTGGTAGTTTTTGAGCAATATTGCGTGCAATATGTGCAATTTTAAAAAATGACAAAAACAAGATTTTTCTCAAAAACGGCTTCCATTTTTTCTTTAAACTTTTGGTAAGGATAGTGTTAAATGTACTCTACCAATGACATAAAAGCCATTTTGGTCTATCGGTTGGTTTTTTCAAAAATTACAAAAATGTAAAGTTTTTTTACTTGTATCCCACGTCGTTAATGTTTACATTATCGGCGATTTTTTCACATTATTATATTACGAGTATATATGCTTTAAATAATGTCAAGTAAAGTTTCGCGAAAACACTACCGTTTTCTGTGAAAAGTAGCTCAAATTTCGGCATTTTCAGAAATGCTCAAACGCCATTTTCTCGTATATGGCTGCAATTATTTTCTTGAAACTTTTGTAACGGATAGTGCTAATTACACTCATTATATAGCGTGAATTTTATTTTGAGTTGTTTCTTTTTGTTTTTTTTCAAAAATTACATAAATGTAAATTTTTTGAAAGATCTCTCACATCTTTAATATGCACATTATCCGCAATTTGTAAAGATGATTATATTTGTGAGTGTAAGTGCTTCAAATAACTTCAAATAAAGTATTTTGAAAACTCAATCATTGTTTGTGAAAATGAGCTTCAAATTCCGCATTTTTAGTAGTGCTAAAACGCCATTTTCTCTTAAACGGCACATACTTTTTAAAAGGAAATTGCCATTTACGGCTAGTTTTTGTGTTCTTTATATTCTAAAATTAATATCTTCGTTCTACCAATAGGAAACCGAAAAATTAAGAAAATGACAAAAAATGTACTTTTGGCGGTGATAGATGGTAGCTGGCAAGAAGAGTGTGTGGCAATTCCGAATAGCTAGCAAAGACCCAAGAAAAATAGAAACTATACGGAAAAGTCTGTGCCATTCTGTAGCACCACTAGTTCTTAGTTCTTGCTCTTTCCTAGTCCTCCCCGCTCTTTCAAGATATTGGTTTTTTTACTGTCCTCCTGACAGATCACAATCATGCCCGCCCTTTATATTCCTTCCCATCTTTTATATTCTCCCCGACCTATGTATTCCTCCTCGACCTTCATATTCTTCCCCACCTTTTACAGTTCTCCCCACCCTTTCCAATCATCCTTACCCTTTACAGTCCTCCCGCCCTTTTAAAGACATCTCCGATCTTTTACTCACCTCCATGCTCTTTCTCAGTTCTTTAAGAATCCTCCCTCCCCTTTACAGTGGTTCCCAGTCTTTTAGAGTCCGTTTTCTCTCAGACCTTCGTGCATCGTAAGACGTTTTTCGTCTCTTCCACTGCTTTCTCTGTTCATGCTGCTCGCCTTTCCACGTCTTTTCCCCTTTTTTTCGGCATCCATTTTCCTTCTTTCCTGTTCTTCTCCGCCCTCTCATTTTCTGTCCGAGAGCGAGGTGGGGCGTAGTGTAATGAAACTCGGGATGTTCGCAGAAAATCTCTACGCGTGACATTCTTTAATATAACTTGCGTGGTGTTTTTCTGAGAACTTTGTAGTAATAACAGCGGTGAAATAAATATTGCTGTATGTGAATCTAATATTAGTCAAAATATATACTACGGCAGTGGGATTTATGTCGCTACAAATATTAGGTTTCGTGTTTCAGAGAAAAGGTTAACAGCACATGTAGAATTAGACTGTAGGAAATAATAAATTTGTGTTAGGTAAAAGACAGAGCAATATACAAAGTTAAAAGGAAGCGCAAGAAGGCAATAAAAAGCCTTGAAAGTCAATAAATCATGCAACAATTTTGTAACAACTCCTGAAGTTCTGTATAAGTTAATAACGAGACGGTAAATGTAAAAATGTAAATGCAAGGTATATTTCTTTCTGATGCTAAATAAGTAATTCAATATTGTAATTTTCTCTGTGAAGGAAGTAAATTTAATTCATGTCTTAAATGTAATCAGATATGTTGTTAAAAAATGCTAACAGGTGTTCTTTTACAAATATTCATACCTATTAAGATTAATCTTTGAATTATATGAGATTATGTAAAGAGCTTACGCAAGAAAAAAGTACATAATTTCTCCGTTCACACTTATTATTGATATTTGGAACATTGAAATGAATCCAACAAAACTTTAAAAGCGTTTATATTCACGCCCCATAAACCAATTGAACCATCTCTCATTTTAACAAAGATAAGTATTAATTGGCCTTCCATGGAACAAACAAATCAAATATCTTGGGATATTATTCCATAGATGGCTCACTTGGAACCAAATATCCTACACTGAATAGCTTTGGCCATTCGTCTCAAGCAATCACTTATCTTTGGTCGCTAATGACTTAGTAGTTGATGCGACCTTATATAACAAAAAAAATACTTATCTTATAAAAGCCATCAACCCGTTCATAACACATTGCGTTTCCCTTTTATAAATGAATTATATAACCAGTCCTTTCCTACGCTTCTCCTATTGCAGCAAAATCCTATTACCAGCAAATCTAAAATGTAATGATTTCATTTCTGGCACATTCCTCAAAAACAATTGTGGAAAAAGGATAAATATTTATTAAACTGTAATTGATAAAACAACGTGTACGTGAATCGATAGTAGCAAGACAGAAGAACAGCGCGCCGCGGAAAGTATATTTTCGACAATTTTGGAAAACACAGTGAATTCGGTAGATTTGGAAAGAAATCTGACCGTACAGTTAGTTGGAAAATAAATATAATAAACATTGTGGTCTTTATTTGAACACGATCGGACGACGGGTTCATTTAAAATTAGAATATGAAATATCAGAGAAAGTCCCAGTGACATGTCAAATGCTACAACTTAAATATAAAATTTTATGAAGAAATCTTAATTAGGCAACAAGAGGCATTGTAATCGTCGTGTCTAAATTAATACAAATTATAGCTGATCCAAAAGACTTATAGAACGTTGAATTTCTGATTGAAGAAATATTACGAATTAATATTACCAAAACAAGCGACGAATTGGTGTATAGTTTCGACAGAGAAACTTAGGCATTTGCGACGTATAAAAGATCGAAAATATCTGTTTGGGCCAAAAAACTTAACATTGGGCAAAAGCGTTAGTAGATAAACGCATAGTCATGTCAAAAAAACTTATATTGTACATTTTAGAAAAATTGGGAGAACAACAATGAAAAATGCAAGAATGAGATTCGCCGGCATTTTTATTACGAGGTGACGTGTTAAATCGACATGATTTTAAGAACACTTCTTCCGAGTCAGGGGTGACAGTAACATCGAATCCATGTTGGACGAATTCGAGATTTTTTAAGAATTTGGACTTAGACATTTTTGTGATGAATCGGTACCGTGCAATGGACATGCGAACGGGTAGTGAAACAGCCATTGATGCAGTGAATGAAGTGGAAGAGAGAAGAAGTTGTTTTATTATTTTTTATTGTGACTGTGCTTCGAAGTGATCGACCAATTTTTGGAATTAACGGGGAATTTCTTATGAAGAAAGTCAGCAGACGCAAGATTGGAGCGTGCGAATACATCGGCGCGTGCAAGTGGGCACGCAATTGACGACCGGGCTGGCAACGGCGCTGTCTCGGCGAAATTCAACAACCAGGAAAAGTGTCGCATTCGTGGCGTAATTATCAAATAAGATATTTGTTTTCGAGAACACCCAAGTAAACTAAATAAACTTTGACAAGACCGGTGGAAATCATGAAATTTTAAAAGAAGAATGCATGCAATTGTTGTGGAACTAGCAATGCAAAATTTAGTCTTGTTTTCTCATTGTTAAATTTATAAATACGTACGTACGAGGGAAAAATTTTTTAATGACATTGTTTTTTGGTAAAAGGAATTTCTGAACGCATAATAGTTGTAAATCAGCTGATGAATATTAATTTCATTTAAATGTAATAGTATCTGAGTTATAGCGATGTTGCCAAGCACGAGTACATTTATATCTTTACACATTGTTACATTGTTGTTGAGAGAAGGCAACAGGGGACGTAGTGATACATGTTAATGCGAGAATAAACGAGAGGAGAACAGGATTTAAAGTTCTTTCTTTCTTTTATGAAAAAAAAGTTGTTTCTTATGTCAGTATTTAGAAATCCTGTGTATGCTGCAATAGGGAACGTTGTTTACAGGTATTTCCCGTACGGGGCCAGCCACGACCTACGATCAAAAATAATTTTATGCAACGTCGTAATATAATAATATTGATTAATTGAAGAAAAGGGGTATAGTAATGTAGACTTTGCATTGGCTTCACAATCTGTGGCCAGGTTAATTAATTAATTGAAAAGAGGAGGAAATAGAACGGTTGCTTTGGCACCACAACGTGGGGTTTGGAGGTTAAAAAAGAAGAAACGGTGGCTTTGGCGCCATAAACGTGGGGCGAAGAGAGTTTCGGTGCATTGGCGCAATAACGTGAGGGCAAGAAGTACGGTTTGCAAAAAATTCAGATTTTTCCAACGCATTTCTCCTATCATTATTACAAAATAAGGCTGGATTCGCAGAGATTTTTCATCTACAAACTTAACTCCACATCACTCCAATCTCTGTCCATTTTCTTTCCATCTTCTGACATCTATATCAAAATTTCACATATTCTACTAATAATACCAATTATTTGAGATATATTATTTACAAAATTGAGAAACAAAATCCGTACAACAAATTTCTCATGTGTAAATTACCAATACAAGTTTGTCGCGCCAAAATTAGCATTTACCTGCAATAGATTTTCACAATAAATTCTTTAATATAGTATGTTGTTCTAAAAGTAATCAAAGTGTGAATTACTCGCTAATATATCAAACACTTGTAGAGGGCTCGCTTGTCAATCTGAAATAAGTGCTAAATATTATTGTTCTTACTACGAATATTTGAATAAACAATGACGCGTCACTTATCAATTTATTCAATCAACCTACAATATATGTTATCACAACAATCCACATTCTCCGCCCGAGAGTGTTGGTCGAGAGGCAGTCATGGCTTCTTCTGTGAACCCCTGTCTGATCTGTTGCATAAAATTGTTGCTACAAAGTTTGCTTCCCTAGTTTCCGGAGTAACGAAGACTAACATATCGCATTGTGAGGATAATAATGTATATACTAGTGAAGTGAACAAAACAAGTACTACTGGTAAGCAGTTTTTCGAAATAATTCCAGAGAAGTGCAAATTAGTGTAGTGAAACCATGTAAAGTTGGCTCTGATGGCGTTCAGTCATGACCCTTGTACGAGAGAAATCTTAACATCTTCTGCTCACTTAACAACAATGACATCCAAAATATCACTTATTAACATAACGACCACGATGCTGGCGGCACGAAATCAATTCAAACCTGACAAAAACTCAGCCAACTTTTAACCGTTCAGCTACCTCAGACACAACGAAGAAGTCACTGACAGCCAATGATATGGAACAAGAATCCAAAGATATTTTATAGCTCCTGTGATCCAATTTAAAAACTCTGTCACCCTTAATTGTTTAATGTTTTGGTCAATAATTGGTTCGAACTATTATGCAACCGTCATAATCAGTCGCATGAAAATGTATTCAGTCACATAAATACACTTTTGAATACCTTCGAAGTGACTGTCCCACTAAAATACTTCCAATCGTAGAAGCAAGAAACACCAAAATTAATGTAATCCTAAAACGCAAACCAGGATTTTTCCCATCCACCCCCTTAAACTGCAAAAAATTAAGCATTCCGTCCTCTTCCTCCACTCAAAGCCTTAATAACTTCACCTTCATCCATAACACTGCTTCTCAGGTACACCCTACAAATTCCTCCAACATACACATTTAACAAAACTACCTCAAGAATCAGAGCACAACTCTCCTATAATAAATATTAACATTAAAGCAAGTACGTCTTATATAGCTCTCGGTGGCTCGTTAGTTAGCGTGCTCGCTTTTCACGGCGCAATCCCGAGTTCAATTCCCGGTCAGGGTAAAGCTTAATTGTGCGCTTTTCTTGCAAATGTCCCAGTATCTGTTGCTGTGTGACGATAAGAAAACTCACTTCTCAGGTTGAGAAAACAGGAGATCCCGCGTAGAGATGGTTATGTGCTAACCAGGGACTGAGTACCGAAATAATAACGGTAAAGGTATTTATGTCGGTATAGAAATACATTTGCCTTTATTGAAGATACCTTTAAAAATACACGTATAAAACGTCAAATATCGGTATTTCACCTTATTTGACGTCTATATCGATGAAATACCAGTATTTAAAGGTATAATACCGATATTTTCAAGAAAAAATACCCGGTATTTCAGTAGAATTATACAGGATTTTGGTGGAAAATCATTGACATTTTTACCGCTGAGATGTCTCAGAGAAACAACAAAGGGGATTGCACAGTTTCTGACCGGGGGGTCTTAGGGTTCGAGTCTCGGTGATGGTTTATTTTCGGCACCAGCTAAGTCGGGTTCTGCCGTTGGTTGAGAAAGATTTCTAATGATCTGGTTTCTGAACGATAGCTTTCTATGATTTCTCTGATCAGTAACGGACGAATGCCGGAATAATACTTAAACAAACGGGCCACTGATCGTATATTACCTTTTTTCCTCATCCTTAAATACACATTCTTTCACGCACTACACTATTAGACATAAGACTAGTCAGAGCCTGGAGTTTGTTCCTGTTAAGGAATGATTATACACTCATCGTCATAAAAAAAGCTGCACCCCGAAGGACCCTACTGATCCGCTGCAAACTCGGTGGGTATTTTGCGCACCATTTGCTAAGCCAATGATTTCGTTTTCACGGTCGGTCGCTCATTGAGGGGTCGGGGATAGGGGCGTGACGTCGTGCCCACCGGCCGAGAAAAGAGGGTCTCAAACAGCCGCGCCGGCCATTGCGACATCGGGTGATGTTGCCAGAGCGTCACCTGCAAGTACACGTCACACCGGTCGTACGGACACCACCATCGCCCGCTGTTGGCGGCAATGGATTGAAGAAGGCACGCACACACGACATGCAGGATCTGGACATCCGTCACGCACCACGAAGAAGGAGGACCGACGAATTGTTCGCCAAGCGCGAACAGATCCAACGGAAACGATAGGTGCTTCAGCGGTGATTCAGCGGGCTGTGCAGCCTGCACTGTCCCATTCTGTAAGTCAGACCTGCACAAAGCCTGCTCCCGCGGGCATTCTGCACTTGGGAGCCGATCGCCTGCCCGTGGCAAAAGTGCCGAAAGTGCAAGTAGTGGGGAGTAGGAAGCTTTGCGGGGAGGGGAGAAGTCTGACGTATCATGACGCGGCGCGTAGATTGAATGCCTGGGGCGTCTAATAATGATCCATGCTTCAAAATTAAATGCCCATTTGTTTAAATGGATTATGTCTAGTATTTCAAGTTACCAGGGCCATAATTCACTGTTTACGTTCTGTGCTCTACTGTATATCCACCTTTGTGTTCCACCACTGTATGTATTTTCATTTTCTAATGTTTTTAAAGAAAATAACATGCTCTTTGTGACTCTTAAGCATTATTTTAAAGCAATAGTTTTAAAATATATGCTTATATATAAGAAAAAATATTATTTAATTCTAACACAAAATTGCAATTTAATAATTGATTGTTCACCAGGAATGTTATAATCTCCAAATGATAGAAAAATGAACAAAATCATGAGAGCAACCTCTCACATGACGATTGACATAAAAATAGAATATGTGGCAATTCCAAGAAGGGTAATGTTTAATAGCACATTTGTGACCATTTTCCCCTATTATGAAACTGAATACAAGAGATCAACGAGCAAACTTCTGTGACGATATGTTACGGACAATCACAAGATAATCATGGGTATTGGTTAAATAGAATGCAAAGGGCTTTATATTTTTATACGATCTCGTAAACGACTCTACACGCTTGTCAGAAATTAGAACAGAAAATAATCATGATTTTTTTAAGAACAATATGTTTTTGCTTTGAGAGAACCGTCTTATTCAATTAAACATAGTTAATAAAAAAATAATTTATTGCTGTCATTATCAAACAAAAACAATTCAGTATCAAAATTTTGTGTTTAGCACAACACTAAATTTGTGATTACATCGTAGCAAAGCGAATTACATTATAAGCCCTACAAGCAATTATAATACTTGGTGTCGAAATCTAATATGTATAATTCGTTGTAGTTTCATATTTCGCCCTATCATATACCGAGAACAAACATTTGCAATATAATACAAAAGATAATATTACTTGAACTGTATATGATCGTCATGTTCTTGCCGATTGCTCTTTAAATTTACGCGCTATCTTTCGAATTGCGCATTCTGATTGGTGGTCCCCACTCCTAGACCGGGTCTCATCCCCACCCTTCATCGATTTTCTCATTTGCACCCGAGTTGCCCGCACGCAGCTCCTGAGGTCAGTGAAAGTGCAAAATGCTGTGCAGGTCTGCTGTAAGTGCAAGTACCACTGGCAAGCGGTTGCACAACGCAGGGCTCGCCGTACGCTGACCGTTACGACGCTTACCCCTCACACCCCAGCAACGTCGCTAAAGAATCTCCTGGTGTAGGGAACGACGGACCTGGGGCCATGCACACTTGCATTGGGTCATCATCAGCGACAAGCCTCACTTCTGTCTTAATGGCGTCGACCACTGGGTCCGTGTCTGAAGGCGGAGTGGGGAGCGCCACGACGAGGGGTTTATGGTATTCCACCACACGTCCCGCCAGCCTGCTGTGATGGTATGGGGCGATATTCTATGGTGCCCGTTCACCGTTAGTGTTCCTCAGGGGCACCGTGACAGCCGCACGGTACGTTCAGGAGATCCTTCAACCGGTGGCCTTGCTGGTCGTGAACGCCCACGCTCATTCCTTATTTCAGCAGGAAAAAGCGCGTCTGCGTTCCGCAGCCATCTCCCGAGCATGCGTTGCAGCCGTGGATACTTTGCCATGGCCAGCCGCATAGCCAGGCATATACAGGCGAGAAACGCGCGCTCAGGTGCAGCCTGCAGGGCATGGACTAACACAGGACTCCATTAGGGACCTGTACAACTCCATGCCACGACGTCTGTACGTCAACATGGCGACCTCACACCAAACTAACATGTACGGTCTGTGGACGTGTAGCGCAGTAAATATTAGTCCTACAAACGTGAAAAAGTAATCATTTCGTATGCATGGTACCATCTACCTGCCTACCAACAATGGTTGCAATCCGCCTCGTCCTTCTGGGTGCAGCTTTTTTGATGACGATGAGTGTGATAGTGATTATGGGCGTGATGAGTGTATTAGTGATTATCAACGGCTAAGGTCACTAATACCGTAAGTGGTGTAGTGCATTTTTTTCCTCGAGAAGTGGCAGTGATCTACCCCGCTGGTTGGTAAGATCAGTCGCCGACCTACCGTCAACTAACGGGGTTTCCCCCAAACAGGTATCTCCCACACGCGGGACTCCAAGACACCACAAGCGAACCAAGACAATCTCTAAGCTCCCGACTGGTATTCCGGCATTTGTTAATGTAGTTCAAAACACCGATCAGAGCAGCCGACCGCTAGAATTCTCCTCGAACCGCGTGAGATCTTTCCTTCCTCTTCCTTGTCTTACCCTCACCCCTTACACAAACGTTCATTTACATGTACTACACTATCATATGTGCCGGGAGACCGGACTGTAGCGTAGTGTTAGTTTGTTCCGGCTGGGGCGGTGGCCCTCAGGTGGAAGATACTTGATTGGAGAAAAACCCACTAGCTGACGAAAGGTCGGCGCCGGATCTCGCCATCCAGCGGGATGATCACCACCACCACCATCCCGAGGAAAATATGCACCACACTTACGGAACTAATGAACTTAGCAGTTGGCGCGCCCGGAACAATCAATTAAGAGAAAGGAAAGTTCGCGTGCGGCACATGGTCCGTTTCGCAAAGTGATGCTCAGGCATTCGCCCGGTTTTGATCAGAACAGCTTGCCGCTAGAATTGTTCTCTAGGTAGAATCTCAATTTAACCTAGCTAAATTATGCGGGAGTCGAAAATTACGCCACCGTGAAAATTCGAACTCTACAACCTCCCGGTCAGAATCGCAGCAGAGAATAACATTGTTGGCTCAGAGCTAACTCAATTCACCTCCTAAAAGGCAATATATACTCCACTTACGGAACTAATTATCATAACAGTTGACAGGTCAGAAAATAATAATTCAATCCATTAAATATGATTTTTCTAATAGATGGACATCTGTTCATTTCGTGCATTTTTTTCTTAATTTCACAATGTTTTTTCTCTGCCTGTCAGATCAATCTACCACTAGCACGCAACACACACCATGCTGGACATTCGGATTGATATGAAATTTTATCAGCTTGTTCAACACCTTTCAAAACTCATAAATATTAATATTAGGTGCTGTGAAGGATTTCAAGTAATTTTTGCCACAATTAGTATTGGGACAAAACACGATCTGCCGCCTACGGAAATGCGGAAATCGCCGTTCGCCACCGGGCCTACGCCTCTACTCAAACCAATGGATATGGCCTTTGCCATCAGTTGTGAAAGGACGAAGACGCCAGAGATCTGACACTGGTTGGTAGATTTTGCGATGCGTTCCTGGCGCTGCCGTTGCATTCTCGGAATCAGTTACAACGCGACTTCGCTTAGAGCCTCCGTAGCGAACGGTCGTGCCAGCAGCGCTCCGCCCCGTGTAGATAAGCTCAAGGCGTACTAGTCTGCGGCGTGCTCTCGACCTGCGAGGGCCGCCGCGCTCCAGTGTGTTCAGAACTTAAACTATTTTTACAGTTATATTTAAAGTAGGAAGTGCTCAGTAGTTTTCAGTAAAGCTAAAATGTTTTCTAATCAGTATTCCCATACTGGGGAATTAGTGCGAGGTGCAATGGAAGCTGTTTACAGCAGTGAAATACCAGACCATCAACAGGCGTTTGAACATCTTCGAGGTCAACTGGAAAGCTCACAACCTCAACTTCACCAGCAGGAAATTCAACAGCAACAACCCTCACAAGAAACTTCGCCCCCGCCACAACAGTCTCCAAACAGTCGCCACTAATTACTGGAAATCGGCCAGAGTACCAATCAAAGTGCATCAACAACAGGGAAAAAGCGTGAAGGCGACTTCTCAGAGGACCGTGAGAACTCCAAAAGGTCAGTACCAAACAACAGGCTAAGTAGTGGCAGCGGCAAATTGATTGTGGATTTACCAACAAAAAATAGATATGCACCACTTAGCGACTTAGACGATAGTGTTGATTCAAATGAAATAGTCACAGAAAATTTAATTGAAAAAACTCCACCAGTTTTCATTCATAATGCCCATAATCATACTCTATTAGTGGGTGATTTGAAAAAGTTTATGAAATCTAAGTTCTCTACAAAACAATATCAAAACAAGAAAAAAGACCCAACTAATAATAGAATTATTATTGAAACAACTGTTAGAGTTCACCCTACAACAATTGAAGACTTCAGAAATCTTGTCAAATTCTGTAAAGAAGAACATCTAGACTTTCATTCGTTCAGAGACCCAACCAACAGGCCGCTAACAGTAATAATACGTGGGATACCAACATGCTATTCTAATAGTGAAGTACTTGACGAACTCCATCGTCTGAACTATCCGGTGCAGAAAATCAATAGAATATACAAATTCCATTCCCCCACTATTCTGTGCGCGGTTGAACTTTTAAACAACGACATAGCAAAAACCATATATAAACTGAACATCCTTTTTGATGCAATAGTTAAAGTCGAAGAAAAAAGGAAGTCAGCGTTCCCAGTACAATGCAAAAACTGTCAACGCTACGGTCACTCTAAAAACAATTGTGGACGCGAATCACGCTGCGTACGTTGTCTTGGCAACCATCATTACGAGTCTTGCCCATTGCCAATAAATGCCCCTCCCAGGTGTATAAACTGTCAAGGTTGGCACCAAGCCAGCTTCAAACAATGTCCAAAATTACGCTACAAAGGACAAAACTCAAGTCATGTGGCCTCGAACAGTGCAAACGTCCAACAACAGCGACCACCTGTACCCCAAGCTACAAGGTCCGGGCCTCCGCCAGTTCTGGATAGCACTAACTTTCCTTCATTGCCAGTTATCAACAATCCAAGAAGGCCTCAAGCAAGTACCCCTCTTTATGCGCAGGTTGCTTCATCAAACAATATTAACAATCCCATAGAGTTCACCTCTCAAATAGTTAATAATATTATCTCCCAAGTCATGGCAATATTAATTCCGCAGCTACAATCTTTAATCAATACAATAATTTCTTCATTATTACCTAATGGCTCAAAATAAATTAAGCGGTTTAACTCTACTCAATTAGAATTGCAATTGAATTGAAAAACAGTTCGACTATTTCTCGCATTTCTTACGTTCAAAAAAGATCGATATTGCTTGCCTAACCGAAACTCACCTCCGTCCCTCCTCAAAGTGCAATTTAAAAATTCCGGGATACATAGCCTACAGACATGACCGGCTATGCGATAAAGCTGCCGGTGGAGTAGCAATTGTAATCCACAAAAGAATTGCGCATTGTAGCTTAAATACTCCTTCTTCTGAAAACTTGGAAACAATAGGAATCAAATTAACACAGTCAAGTCAACTTGATGTGCACATAATTCCTGCGTATAGGCCCCCTAACAGACCATTTCCAACCGACCTTCTCAAACAGCTACTTTCTCTTAATAGTCCAATCATAATTAGTTGCGACTTTAACGCTAAACATAAACTGTGGGGTTGCAATACCACTTCGCCTCAAGGCAAAAAGCTCTTTCAAATCGCATCAGAAAAGGCCTGTACAGTAAATGCACCTACATCACCCACCTTTTATCCATCACATATCAATGTTAAACCAGACATTCTGGATCTAACGTTAACAAAAAATATCAACCTTCCGTTAATACAAAGCCCGCAGCCAGAATTAAACTCTGATCATACACCGGTAATAATAGTTTTCAACGTAAATATACTACCCGTTACACATAGACCACGCATCGTCACAGGAACAATAAATTGGCAAAAATTTCGTGAATACTTGTCCCACCAACTGTCAGTACCAAAAAACATGACTAATAACATCAGAATAGAAACTGAAGTAGAACGGTTTACCTCGCTCATCCACAATGCAATTAAAGAATCGCAAACAACAGTCACACGACCAGGTTTCAAGAACCCTACTATCCCAAATAGGCTTTTGAAAATGATTGCCACCAAACGCCAACTAAGACGCAAAAGAGGCTCAGGCTCCCGCACTTAAAAAACCAAATGAATAAACTAGGTCATCATATGAACAAACAACTCGAAAAAATTAGATTTACATTTCAGAAATCTACTAGTCAAATTACCCCAGCTTCACATGACCAATGGTCAATAATCAGGCATTTAACTAAGGAAAAAATTAAAATTCCAGCAATAAAATCGGGAAATAGTGAAGCTATAACTGACAGCGAAAAAAACCGTGCATTTGCAAAGCACTTCGCTGCGGCATTCAGTCCGAACATATCTCACGACACGGCTTTTACAGATAAAGTTGAAAACGAAATCAACAAAGATTGGTTCACAGCAGAGCTAATTACAAAATTTATTTCACTGAAGGAAATTAATAATCAAATTAAATGCTTACGTCCAAAGAAATCTTCAGGCCACAACCAAATACCTAACTTTATTATAAAAGAACTCCCACAACAAGCTATTAGTGTTTTAACAGCTATTTTTAACGCATGTTTAAGGTTGGGTTACTTCCCACAGCAATGGAAGCATGCCGAAATAATTCCAATTCCCAAACCAGGAAAGGATCATAAACGAATTTCAAATTACAGGCCCATTAGTCTAATTCCTTCAATCAGCAAAATTTTTGAAAAACTCATATTAAACAGATTAACTAAATACCTAAATGAAATTAATGCAATCCCTAACATTCAATTCGGATTCAAAGAAAAACATTCCTCAACCTACCAACTTCTCAGACTAATTAACCATATAGCGAACTCCTTCGAAAATAAAAGATACACTCTCGCAGTTTTTCTAGACGTCTCACAAGCCTTCGACCGAGTATGGCATGCAGGTTTACTCTGTAAGCTAAAGATATTGGGTACACCTTCTTTTCTCTATAAAATCATTCAAAGCTTCATCCAAGGTCGAACGTTTACAGTGTGATTAAACAACACAGCTTCCCATATTGAAAATATTTCTGCAGGAGTACCGCAAGGATCATCGCTCTCCCCTTTGCTATACAACATCTACACAGCAGATTTCCCCTCACCAGCAAAATCGCGAATGGCTACTTTCGCTGACGACACCACCTTGTTCAATTCCTCCAGCTCCTGCGAAGGAGGAGCAAAACTCTTACAGGAAGTTCTTTCAAAATTTGTAACTTGGACACAGAAATGGAGAATAGCTCTAAACGCATCTAAAACAGTTTGCAAAATCTTTACACTAAGGAAAATACCTGTCTTACCACCACTAAATATTCAAAATACTCCAATACCCTGGACTGACAAATCTAAAGCAATCAAATATCTTGGCTTACATTTTGATACTAAGTTAACCTGGAAAGAACACATAATGAAAATTGAAAAATCTACTAAACAAAAAATTGGCAAACTATATCCACTCATCAACAAAAAGTCTCATATGAAAACAGAAACTGCCCTGTCAATATTTAAGTCAATTGTAAGACCTTCTATGTCATATGCATGTGTAATCTGGGGAGGAGCCTCCAAGTCATCACTTACAAAATTACAAACAATTCAGAACAAATTCCTCTGTCTGGCTATTAAAGCACCTTGGTAATTACAAATGAGCAAATTCATTATGAATTAAAAATACCCCTACTATCCGAATTTCTATCAAAACTCTCCAATAATTTTTTAAGGAACCTAAGCCAATGCCCAAGCACAAACATTTTCAATCTCAATAGAAATGGCCAAACAAACCCTAGAATTAAATCTAAATTTCCCAAAGATGTTTTCCTTCCCCCTGATAAAAAGACTGAATATAGATTAGCTGGTATGAGGAAATACACACCTCCCATCCACAAGACCAATCCCCATGTAGTTAATATAAGTAATTGTAAGAACTAGTGTTTCACTGCCCATTGTGAGAAGCATTTATACCTCTTCAGTATTGTAAATTAATTGTAATCAATTAAAATGTATTAACTTGTAATCCATGTTGTATCCCTTGTTATGTAATTAGTTAAGTTCTTTGTAAAAGAGTGTGTAATATGTAAACATATCAACTAAATAATGTAAAGCAGCAACCAGCTGCTGATCTTATTGGATAATAAATTTAAAAAAAAAAGTTACCACGCGGGGCGCGCCGTTGCAAAGGCAGTTTCCGGAGGTCAGCGTTTCAACCCACGGGCGTCTCCGGTTCGGCCCAATCCTTGGGTTTCTCTCCGACGATAAAGCACTCGACATACTCCAGGCTATCAATTTCTTTTCGCTATGTGGGGGATTGAAATGTGAGCGACAGATGTTTGATCGTTGACCCTAGCAAACGTTCTGTTGAGTGTATGTTTGTGTGTGTGTGTGTGTGTGTGTGTGTGAGAGAGAGAGAGAGAGAGAGAGTGGCGCGAGAGTGTGTTTATGCCGCGCATGTACGTGTGTGTGTGGCCCGCGCTTGTGTATGTGCATATATTTGTATGTGTGTGTGTGTAGCACGCGAGTGTTAGTGACACGCGCGAGTGTGTAGCGCCTGTGTGGCGCGTATGTGGCGCGCGTGTGTGGCGCGTGTTTCTGGCATGCGTGTGTGTGGCGCGCGTGCGCGTGTGTGTATGTGGCGCGTGTGAGTGGACGTTCACGCGTGTGTGGTAGTGCGTACATGATGTTTTATTTAATTAATAAGCATTGAGTAAAATGATTAATGGAAGGAAGTTATTTTCTCTGTGTGGGTGGTGTGAGCGACATTGTTTTTATCTAAAAAATACCGGTATAATACTGGTATAGATGTCCTATAAATGTATTTTACCGGTAAAAAAGAATAAAGGTATTTGACAGAGGAATGAAAAATTCCGGTATTGAATATCTTTATGGTCCCTGGTGTTACCACTTGTTCTCCTTAAACCATGACCGCAAGGCCGGACGCCACTGGTAGGCTTTCGCTCGTAAAAAGCCGTTATGCCAAAGTACATACATAGACACTTCTTACGTAATTAAAATATGTCGGTTTTCTGGTGGGACTCTTCTGCTAGGTATCACCGCCACCGGTGCTTCTCTCAACTGAGACAAGCTCTAAACTCCCGACTAACCTCAATACATTTGTAGTAGTGTAGAGCATTCAACTATAAATGTGTGAGTGTGTGTAAATAAAAATGAGAGAACATTCATGAAAAAAGAAAGTTTGCGCGTGGTTTGTGTCCCGTTTGTTAAGTTTGTACTGTTCTGACTTTCACCGGGTGTTGTTCTGAGAAATCATGTAAAAGTACCGATAAGAGTAGCCGGTATCAAGATTTCTCCTTCAGACAGCGACTGAATTAAATCTTGCTACCTATTTTGTGGCAACAAACTGCTACTATCGGGGCAAGAATCCCACGGCCTGCCGGCCAGAGACACTTCAGAAACAATGGTTATGCCCTGAGCTAAATCCGCTCATCGACGCTGTGTTACATTCTAAATGTATATTTACTACTTTTAGTTTCAGTAACACAATTCCATAGACTCAGTTCCATTTGAAGCTTTTCTTTGGAAAAATCTTCTAACTAGCTGTCGGCAATGCTGCCGATTTGACGTTTCCTTCCGTAGCTCTGCATCATGTAGTGTTATTAGAAGCGTCCGGAAGACAAATGTCTAGTGACCTACGCCAATCATCGCCTGGGGATCGTGAGCCACCTCATTGGCGTCACATTCAGCTCCCATCACTGCTGTTGGCGGCGTCGCGTCAACCAAGGCAACAGCGCTGGGGCACCTGTATCTCGACACCACTTCTAACTCGCAGCACTCAAAAACGTAAAACATGTTTTTGGAGCGAATTCGTAGACGATTTTAGGATACAAACAAATCATCAATTTCTCATCAGAGGAGCGAGACGGATTGAATGGCACCTTATCTGTCTCGTTTGGTGGATGAGAAGGGTCTTAACAATGAGTGACGAATGAACACATAGACGCAAACAGATGGTCGGAGATGTGTTAATCGAATACTATATGAGTGTGTTACTTGAATCGACTTTCTTGACAATTCAGTATGATAATATCTATCATTAATTGTCCACAATTAAGTATTTCATCGGTGCCCTGCGGATCTGATATTCCCTCAGTTGTCAATTTGGAAAAAAAAAGGGCGTAAACAGCTGCGCCTTTCACCTTGGTGAAATTAATTTTTATCGCAGATCGTGGAGAAGTACCAAATACGATTTCTTGTTGTCGACTCCCATTCTAACAGCAGAATAATGTATAATTTGCCCCATCTCTAAGTAAAACAGTTTGCTATATGCCAAGTAATAGATGCTGTAGAAGGATATGCTCAGCAGATTCACTCGAGATGCACGTGAAACTCAGATCAAACAGTGCTGCCGTTGTCCCGCGGCAATCGTGTTGTTAGTATCGCCTGAATCGCTTTTCTTCGAAACAAAAGCTTCGTTTGTTGATTGCGAGACACACTATCTTATATTCTGAACAAACATATATTGAGATTATTGGAAATCAATGCTTTGTAGTAATACGAGAATAAAAGGACAAAGATCCAAAAAGGAAAACAAATACCAAGGAAATCGAATAACCCAGAAATCGACAAATTCACAAAGCCGAAAATACAAATATGACTGTTAGAAATTTTGTCGTATTCTTGAATTAGAATCTGTCATGAACCGGTTTATTAAACAAGTCCAGCAGAATTTTAAAACCTACAATTTCTCCTGTGTTCAGTATTTCAATATTACGTATGCCGAATATTTGCTAGTTCATTTGCGAAATTGATAATACCATCATATTACGTCATGTTAGAACTAAGAGAAAAATTTTGCAGTTGCGTCCGTTGTGAATATAGAAGACAGTTGTAGCAGATGTATCTCCCCTACGGTTGTTACGAACAGAAAATATCCTTTCGATCCCTTCAGGACATTTAGTGATGTATTAGATGGATCTTCATACGGCACTTAAAACATCCAAACTCTCGTACGCGCATTGGATAGTAAACATCAAGTCTGTCTCTATGAGTATTCACAAGGATTCAAATGTAGTTGTAATTGAAATGATGTCAACGATCACAATAATTTACTACAATACGCACATAACAATTATCTATAGAAGTGATATGAATCTTTAATTATGTTTCAATGTAAACCACGAATATTTACGAGTTAAATAAGTTTTTTGTAATATTTTCATTATCTCTGAAGAAAAGTAATTTATTCCTGCAACTGGGTGATCTCTGTACAAGAAAGTATCGGTGGACCCTTGACGTAACCCGAGGACTTCAAAAACCCACCATCGGCGTCATGCCGGGGAACTTACAAGACACAAAATTCTAGTGTGAACCAGTTATAAACTCCTGTATAGTATTAAGCCGGAAGGGTAGAAATACACTAATTTAAATTATTGTAAAAAAGATTTAATTTTAGCTTCCAGTGGCAGTGTTGCGACACACAATGTATTATCCATTTGACTATCTAATATTGGATTTATTTCAGAATAATTGTCTGAGCATAGTCTGCAACGACACAGAATAAAGAACATATTACACATGTATCTCAAACTTGTTTTAATAATCTAGAATATACAAGCGTTAAAACCGAAATTTCTCTGCATTTTCCTTATGGAAAGAGGGGGTAAAATGTAATTACTCTCCAAATGTCAACAACAAGCCATCCTATTTAGCCAACGACAGGACATAGTATTCGTGTATTTTCATGATGTGATCTCTCAA
Source organism: Acheta domesticus (assembly GCA_031308135.1). NCBI lineage: Eukaryota > Metazoa > Arthropoda > Insecta > Orthoptera > Gryllidae > Acheta > Acheta domesticus. Next base: position 98,634,252 of record JAHLJT010004567.1, on the reverse strand, counting down.
TTTCCGGTCAAATGATTGAAATCCACGATAAAAATTGAGGTTCTGTACTGGAAAGCAATTACACGTTCAATTTATTTCTGGGTGCATGCAAATGTTAATCAATTCACCAGAAATATCTGTTAAAAATGTGCATGCACCAACCAAGTTGGGTAAGAAGAATAACTTTTGTTTCCTGATATGTACAAGAGAGCCGAGACAATTGCAGAGCCCTGTTCTACCTCCGCGCAGCACACATTCGTTCCGGCGACAGGGCGTCCACCGCAAGGATAACGGGCCCTGGCGTGACCCGAGGGCTTTAGAGCGCGTGGTCGTCGGCGCCTTGCGAGCGCTGCGGCGCGTTGCCAGGGGCCTCCTCTGCGCCTTCAAAGCGCCCTGCGGCGCCAGCGGGGCGCCCAAATGCCCCTTCACTTCCCACCTTGCTTATCGAGTCTCCCACTCCCTGCCCCTTCCTCTCCCGTTCATCTCCTTCATCCTCCTCTCCCATCTCCTTCTCTCTTCCCTACTTTCACCTTATTCCCCCTTCCACTTCCCTGTCCTTCCGTCCCCATTTTATTTCCCCTTTCCACAACCCTTCCCAATCGTCTTCCTTCCGCCCCCTCACCATCCACTAATCACTATCGTCGTGCCCCTCTCCTTTTTCCTTCCTCCTTTCCCCTTCTCCTCCTCTCGTAACCCATTATTCCGCCTCTACCCTTCATCCATTATTACATCCACCACTCCTTCTCTCCCTTCCGCCCCTCCCCATCTTCCAGTCGCCCTGCCACACCTTACACTCCACTCCTCTTCCCATTAGCCACCTTTCCTTTCCTACATTTAACCCCGTTCTCCCTCTCAATCTCATCTTTCCCCTCCCTGTCCCCTCTGACACTTCCCTGTCAACCTCTCCATTACACTCCCCTTACTTCCTGCCCCTTCTCTGTTTCCTTCCCATTTACCTCCCCTCTCCCTTCCCACATCCCCTTCAACTCATCCTAATCCCCCTCCGCTTCCCCTTTCCGCCTTCCTGCTCTGCCACGTCCGTCGTTGCACCACTCAGTCCGCGCGACACCACTGCGCGCCTCTATCCCCGCGGGCACGTCTGTCGCTTCCGCAAACTGCACCAACTTAGGGTGGAGCGGCTCCCGCCACCGCCACGGCCACCGCCACCGCCACGGCCACCGCCACCGCCGCGCCGCCGGCGACGGTGGCGCCGCCGCACAGTGGGGTGAAAAGCGCGCTTAGGAAGAAAAATTCAAATCTGCGGTTGCTATGGCGACGGCATCTGCAGCCCCGCGAGCGGACGGGAAAATGTCAGATGGTGACGCGCAGTAGCGGCAGTACCTTACTGAAGTCACCGGCAGTGACGCGGAGAGAAGGCGCAAGCATCATTATTTATTCATGTTGATATCGCTGAGGAACTAATCAGAACGTTTTTCTTGCGGCTGCGGGAAAACGGTTAACTTTTGCCCATTCGTAGGCGCTGAATTCAAATATGGAGTCGGGAACATTATTTATGTGGAAACATCATTAAAACATTGAAATAATAGTAAACTTTTGAAATGTTTTGTTTTTAAATATTATGCTTAATTTTTGTTTAATGGAGCTGTAACATTAAACACTCTTTATATGTGCTACTAAGAGTCTGTAATGTATTGAATGTAGTGTTATTTCTATTTTTTGAATAGAGGAAAAACACATTTTTATGTTACCAGTTATAGAAAAGAATTAAAAGTTACACAAATCGTCAACACATTTTTTGAGAAAGTCCGCTTGTAGTTCGATTGTTCCACTTCCGATGATCGAGCAATAATTATCTAACAAATTGGTTGACAACCTCTCATACAAGTTTTTTCATAGATTTTACCTGTTGGTGAAATAGTTCCTCTGTTCATCTGTAACGGATCCGAGGTTAGTGGGAAAGAAGTTGGATGTGAGAGTATGAAATATTTTTTCAGAGAATTGAACATCCCATGGCGTTTTATATACGTCGTATCATGCGATTTACTAGATCAGAGTCATTGTCAACTCTATGGTTTCCCAGAAAATTAATAGAAGCATTCTTGAATGCAACGCAAGCTGCTTTTTCATAACCACAATTCTTCGAAATTTGGTTCTTTCATTATCTCACGGATTTGAGGTTTAATGAAAATTTCTTCTTTCCCTTTTAAATCACTAAGTTCATGAAATTTTCTTCGTTTGAAGAGTGTGGTTATAATAAAACTTTCTCTACAGAACACGTTATAACGAGGAAACGAAGTATAGTACGAGTACCAAACTTGCTATTATTACTGTCCAGAATATGGGGTACATGATAGCTGTGTCTCACAGCGCCAATGACCTGTTCTAAATATTGCCACCAGGTGCCATTATCAGACATGCTGAATAGTCGCAACACCGTACCACTCGCCGAATATCCGAACACCGGACCAGTCACCGTGCAGTTGTTGGCGAATCAACATGAAGGCACATTTTTCTCTGACGAGTGAAGTGAACACACAGAATTGCCGAGTGTGGGGATCTTCACCGCCAGGCAATGTGCATGAAGTTCTCTGCATTGTGAACGTGCGGCCATATGGTGTGGCTTAACGGCGACGTTCATCATTAGCCCATTCTTTTTCGAAGAGGCTTCCGCTCAATGACCAAAGACGTGCAGTGTCACTGGCCAGCGTTGCTGTGATATGCTTCGCCAGCATGACATACCTGTTGTCATACCAGCATGTCACATCAGTTATATTAGCACTATGTCTGATCATGGCACCGGGTGGCCATATTTGTAATTAATCGGTTGCGCTGTGACCCGTGGAAATCATGAACCCTCTTCTCTGGACAGTATCACAAACAAGTTTGGTATCCGTACTATAATTTGTTTTCTTGTTGCAACATTTTCTGTACGGAAAGTTGTAATTACAACCACCCTGTATTGGAAGCATTCTCCTTTATTTATCATTGCCTTTACATTTTTTTCAGTAATTCTAGTTTGATATGAAATGGTTATATTAAAATTTTTTTACTGTCAACCAAGTATTTAAGACGCTTTTTTGTCCAGACCCGTAACATTCTCGCTACGGACTGTATTTGGCTTCGTAATGCTTTTTCCTTGTCTTATTCTCCGAAGAACAGATACAACGGCAGAATTTGGTAGAACTTATCTGCGTTTCTAAGTGAACGACTAACATCTTTAGATAGCACAGATTTTTCATTGAATTCCATTGTAATCAGTACAGATCAACATTGTTGGCAATGACAACACCTGTGATCATTTAATTTGTGCTGCCAGGGTAACTTGTGTAGATAGTTTTACATTTTCATTACGTAGTAACACTGCCTTCAAGCTTGTTTTTGGTGCTTCGGTAAACATCCGCCAATCTAGCAAAACGAATTCTTCCCCAATGTTTCAATGACGTTTTTGAGGTTGATACAGTAAACTTGTAAAATTACACCCTTGTACTCTTGATTCAGCTCTTCAGTGTGCTTCTGCGGCATGTTCCAATCTCAAATTAAATAATTTAATTCTGATTAATCTTAAAGAAAAGACTCTCACTAAGAACATTATATGAACACCACTCGACCCCAAATGGAATCTTTCTGCAGTGGAGTCAGCCTACTACCTACCATTCCACGTCTCTTGAACGTTTGAAAGAAAAATATAAGCAAACGTTCATGTTTATTTCGCGGTAGAGTACGAGTTGTGTGTTGTGATTTCATAGTAGCAGGAAACGTCGAGTTGACGCAGAGGAAAACCTGTTTTTTCTGTTGTGCGTTTAACATTCAAATCCGAGATTTCATAAAATAAGAAAAAGTTACATTCTGGCTTAATTGCAGTTCATTTACAAATTCACGGCTTGGAAATATATTATTATAGTGTGTTTAAATGTTTCAGCAAATTTTACTATTTCTCAGTGTAATCAACTAGTGTTCAAGCCAAGACAGAAATTGTTGCTTCATTGTTCGGATGTTTTCATTATTCCCGATGAGTATTGGAATTTTAATTTGATATTTTCTTCCAGATTTTGGTAATTTGCGCTATTGTTTGCGTATTAGAATTTTGGTGGTGAGATAGCGGACTGTTCTGCAATGTGTTCAGGAGTTGGCTTATATTTTGGTCAACACACACGGTTTTAAATCAAATGTTTCCTTCGTTTCTTTATTTCAGGATTAATGGCAAACCAGATGATAAATTACTTGCCTCTAACTCAACAGCCATGTTCTGATAGCAAATTGTATTTTAAAAATGCATTCAAAATGCGGCAGTTAACTCAATTAAGTTCTTCTACATGTAATTTTATTGAAAAATTAAGTCTCAAAATGCTGAACCTTTTTTGTGCTTCTGAGTGACGACTGTGATTTTGCGAAAAAACTGTTCATTTAATTACTATTATAAATTACGACCAAACTTCTATATAATTGTTTATTTATAAATTTCCAATAATGGAGAATTAATAATGGGAAACATAATTAAATAGGAGGTTGGTGAGATCTGAAATTTACAGAATTATTAACGAAATGCTCTCAACGTAAAACGTCAAAAAAATGTCTGTGTCCCGCAACATTTTGTATACCCTGTAGTATCAGAATTGTAGTGCTCCCCCTAAACCAAGGTGTGTTCAAGTGAGTGACCTGTTTGAAATGCTTTGGTACACGACGTATATGAGGACTACTGATACTGACTTGGCCTCCTGTTTCTCAATACAGCCCGCTCAAGGGGAAGGAGAGGGGAAGGGAGTTCCTGACAGGAGATGGCGAGTTTGGTAAGAAGCGACTACGCGTGCGACATGGGCGACTACAGCGGGCCACTTCGGGCCACCACGGGTAGTCTGGTCCCAGTTCGTACATTTTACCAGCGCTCCTCTAGTCTAGGGATTTTCAAGTGGGCGTTCCACATGGCGAGTCCTGTCGCAGCACATACTATCTGCGGGGAGTGTGGCGCGCTGCGTGTTGAGTCAGACTCAAGGAAGTGGAGGGAAAACGAGAGAATGCAAGAATTGCTTCACGCATTGCGCTGCACGCATTGTTTATGGAAGGGAAAGGAGGGTTGAAAGAGTCTAGTGGAAACCGAGTAGTGCACGGGCCACGACAGAGGGTCACCGCGAGCAGTGTGGCCCTCAATTCTTGCATTTGAGCAGTCTTGGACTATTGGGCCGTTCAACTGGACGGTCAACTTGCCGTGGACCGGGTCTACGCTTATCTGCAGACAAATGATGAAGTCCGTTGCTTCTCGTCAGCCTCAGGACAGTAGAACAAAAAAAAGGAAGGCGCTGCTTCCGTTGTTGAATAAGGAGAAAGAAGAGCTAAACGAATACTGAAAGGCGAGCGGCAGACGGGCCACTATAGCGGGCGTGCACTACAAGATTGATCCAAAGCTTGTATTTGAGCAGTCCTGATCTATAGATGTACCGCTCGCAAAAAAAACATCATGGCGGCCGTACCTTTGGTGAAGCCTAGGCGGCTTCCCCCCCCCCCCCGCGAAAGCTGAGATTTCCCCTCTCGAAGATAAGGAAGCGCGGAGGCGACAAGGAAAGGTGACTGCGATACACAGCGATCGCACTGGTCATCACTCGTCATCATTACCCTCATCGTCAGAGGAGGAACTCGCTCTGCCACGAGTGTCCAAAGAAATGACTAATTCATCAATATGTTCGTCCATTGCATTATCCTATTCCTGAAACTCTTCTTCAAAACACACCCAATTTTCTGTTGATTGTTTGGACAACCCCTACTGTAAAAACACGTAAGCTGCCTTTCGTCTGTTCCTTCTCACTCATCACTTTGTTCTCGCCAAACTCGCAGTGTTGAATTACCGCGCGACCCAGAGAAAGACAGAGAGAGAACTGTGCTGTGACAAAGAGCGCAGGCTGGTGGAGACATGTTTGTAGCTTCGGAGGGGGGAAGCCACGTTGGGGCATGCGCAGTCGGTTTTTTTGAGTCTGGTAGAGCTTTAGATTACAGTGTGTCTCGTGGGCCCAGACGTGTCAGAGCCGCGAACCTACAGAGGCGCGTCCTGTCTCGACGCTTTGGTGCGTCGGTTTAAGTAATAGAATCTATTTCCTTGTTTCGTAGTTTGAAATATAAATCGTATATTGGGAATTACCCTGAGTGCTCGACTCGTGCGTCGTAGAAAGTGGAGAGATTTTATCAATTGAAGGGATTCAGGCAGTAACAAGATCAGCCCTGCTAGCTGCAGCTCGGCTCGCAAAGCTCGTAAATATTAATACATCGATTTTGGTCAAAATGTGTTTCATCGTGTTACTGCCCCAAGTTCAAAAACATTACAGAAAACGTATTAAAGTAACAAGATACTCTGGACTTTCACCAGAACCAAGATAATAGCATTAGTGGGAGATCTGCAGGGGTTGCTATGGTTAATTCTTTTACTGCCCCAATAATGTTCTGGTCTTTCAATTGATGGAGTACTGATTGATTTGGGGCTACGTACACTTCAATGTTATTCATTCTAGTGCCCGAGAAGGGGTCTCCATGGATACATAGCACCCCTCCATTCTTCTTTTAGCATCACCGTTTTATTCAGTAAGTATAGCTTCCTAGCCATTCTGAAGCCTTATGTTGGCGGTAACCATCAACATTACTAATGATTGACAGACACAATGTCGGGAGTTATGATTATTTCAAAACGATTATTATTATTATTATTATTATTATTATTATTATTATTATTATTATTATTGACGTGTCGTCTATTTATGACCACGCTATACGATGAACATCTGTACATTTTTGGATCAGCTTTTCAGCTGTATCCATCGGTACGACAAGGTACGCCTTGCAGTATGAATTATGAGGTGATAGGCTGATTATGAGGAATGAAGGGACCATCACAAATACAACCATGCCTACTCAGGGCTCGTATTAGCAGAATTATTATTATTATTACTATTATTATTATCATTATTATTATTATTGTTATTATTTAGGAATTATCTTTTTATAAAGTTGTAAATTTCTATTTCTTCTGTTATTCCATTTTTGATATGGTTCATTAATGTGAAGCTCTTGACACACCTCAGGAATCCCATTTTCTGCGTTAATTCTCCCGTTTTTCTTGCCTTCCCACGCAAGACTAGCCAGAGTCGTTACCCTCGCAGTCGAGCAAAACTCAGTTCTAATGGCTTGACGTCTATGGATTTTCCAATGGACACTATTTTCTGCGAACTGTCTTGATGCTCGAGCAAAATCGTGTCATGCAGGACTCTAGTAGGAATGATCATTGTTATATAAAACTTGAGTTTTGTTTCTTTTCAAACATTTCCCGGCGTATTTTATAGCGCCGCAGATAGCCTAAAATTTCGATTTTTGTTGCTCTTCTATGTCGCTAATTTTGTAAGGTAACGGGGGTAACATTGCCACATCTTTGTTTCTTTTAAAGGTCTACTTTTTTGGATCAATCTTCACATTAATTATTTTGACACTATAATCCTTCACAAATGTGCAATGTTTCTTCAAAATATTGAAGTCACAGCTTCCATAAATTGAAAGATTTTATTACTTTTTTAAAGGCAAAGAAAGTGGCAATGTAAACCCGCAGGGGTCAAACATTCACACCTCAATTTATTTCCACGTATCTAGCAATGTTTATATGGGTGAGAGTTGGATAGGAAACAGAAACATAAATATGCATCATAACATTATTAGTATTTGGTTTTTTACAGTTTGAGTACGTTAAAGAGGGATAAATACTGTTTTAAAAAGGTAGTCTAAAATACGTTTTATTAACGGTTTTACATTGTAAAAACTGCGATCCGGAAAAAGTGATTTCTCCTTATATTTAGTCTGGGGAGCTCAGTCACAATACTATATTTTGGCATAACACACGTCATTCAAAGTGGACTTGCAAATTTCATAGAGTTAAGAAGCCTTTTCCTACTTGATTTTCCACTATTTACCTTTTCCATTGCTTAGTGCATTTTAACTTTATCATAGGTTTGTAAACCTTAGATATATGATGTTTTATTTGTCTACGTGGCAAAGTAACAGTGCAAGTACAGCAACTGTCAAGGAATACTAACAACCATTAACAATTTCTCAAAATATTGCAAAGCTGCGGTAGAACATTAAATGAAAAGCGTACTTACTAGGCAAGGCTGCATGATTGATACAATAAACAAAAGAAGGTGAAATTAGTTTAAGTATTGTTAAGTATTCTGAAGCCTATGAGACACAAATGAATAGATATTCTAAATACATATCTAGACGTTACAAACTAGACTACACTCTTAGTAAAATTCTCCTCTTTTGACATATCGATCCAGAAGGGGGTCTAAATGCACTCAAAATGCACTTCGCCGAAACAAAATACCCGCGGGCTGGGTTAGCTCGCCGTGATCTGCACTTCCAATCCAGTCCAGTCCAGTCCAGTCAGCCATTCGCCTACCCACGCACAATCCTCCTTCCGCGCACAGTCCTCGCCTCGATCCCCAGCTCCCGTCTGCCACCAGCCAGCCACACCTTCCCCGGCCACCACGAGCTCACTCGCGGCGGGCGTGGGATCGGCGAGGGCGAGCGGCTGCCGGGCGGATGAGTGGGCGAGCGGGGGGGAAGAGCTGTGAGGGGGCGGCGGCGACGGTGGTGGCAACGGCGGCCGCGTGGCGACTGTGCTGTGGCGGTAGCACCGGCGACGCCTCTCACTGCAAGGGAGGCAATACTCCAAGCGCAGAGGCGCAGGGGAGTCAATTTTTTAAAAAGTGGGACGCCCGAAGTTCATGTTCGAGCCACCATAACACACTGGTGCACCATGGAACTTCCATAACTGGCGGGAAGAGCACCCAGCTGGGCGAAAGTTACTGCAACTTTAGGCGCGCAGGAAAAATGTGTTAACAGTGACAACAAAAAAGTAATTTTGTAGTTATTCAAAGTTAAAGTAACTGTAGTTATTCAATATTTACTATGTATAAGTCATACGATTTAGAAATGATATATAAAGTCACAAATGTCAGTTGTTTCAATGTAAGAATTTCTTCTCAAAGGAAATAAATGAAAGGACAAGATGGACAGTATGGCAATGTTACCCTTAAAACAGTATATGCTATTAATACATTTTTCTTGTTTATAATAAATAATTATTAAGTTACGACATAGTATGCCGTGGAAATGACATATTTACTTATATATGTCGTTTATTTCAACTCAATTAATCCAAAATTAACGAAGTTTCGATTATGAGATTTGGCTGCATCACAACCCACCATACATATTTACAGACATTTTTGGTTACAAATGTTAGCCAATGCAACAAATGATTGTGTATAATGTTTCTAAGAGAGAGGTTGCTATCATTTGGAACAGCCAGCAAATTAGTTTACGATACAGACTGTGCTTCTTAAATTTTTTGAAGTTGTGGCAATGTTTCACACATGACAATATTCCTTACCAATAGACAATTTTGTGTTTCTGCAAGTTTTTTTTTCGTAACAGATGTGAGGTGTAAAGTGTTGACTTAGATTTATTTCAGTTGGAAGTTTCATTTTTACGAAAATTGTTATACATATTGTGGGGAACCTTTCTTTCTACGTGTCCTTTTTATTTACTATTAATATATCTGGCCCAAATTGGGCTGCCAAAATGCGGGGAACATCTTATTTACTACTGTTTCTTAACAATTGTACCGCGTTTTAAGTTTATTTGAGCGTGGGAGCCCGATTCCCTCTACACAGGTAAGGACGCGCGCATGAGCCCCTTTGAAACACCCTTGCCCGGGGATAATTTCATAAATGAGAATGGTTCTAATAACGTGACGAGACACAGCACAATGTAGATTTAAATAGAGAGACCAAATTCATCCCCCTTTTTGTTTATTCACTTTTGTATGGAACACACAACATATTTGTACAACAATATTTGTCCGCCTCGGTCACACTGACGTAGCTGGACTTACCTGCCGTCTGTGGCTAAATTTCTGGTTCTGAAACATTTGCTTAGTTATACATATTTTTGGTTAAACTGTGCGCGAACTTTCGCGACACTTCATTGTTCTGAATTCTCATAAAACAAAATTATCAATTTTAAAAGACCTTTTTCTTAATCAGAATATCTAAATTCTTTGACTGCTCCCATATTTTTTTAATTACTCTTTGAATATTTGATTTATTTGTTCTTTGGATCCTTAAACCTTTCTTTTCGTTTTCTTTTCGGCCGAAAATAATTTAATTAAACATTAATATTAGGTCTAAAAACATTACTTGTTCTTCTTACTATTGAAACTATTCAGAATTTTCCACACCGATCTTTTTTAGCGTTATGAATTATTTCAAATACCTCCTAGTTGTTGACGAGATGCTGGCCGCCAATAGCTTCTTCATGAAGTTGCCGTGATGTCCGCCATTTTGATCGCATTCACCATTCGTATAAGCACAACTTTATGTTAATGCAAACTATTTGCGCCGAAATAAGGTCCCCCTATCTGTTATTCGCCCAATTAATTTATGGTGCGAAAATTATACTCCAGTCACGTAAACTACAAAAGTCGCAAACAAAAATATAAGTGGTTCACAATATTACCTTCACACGAAAACACATTTACACGTAACTAAAATTCAAAATTAAAATACAAGTTCTCTCTCTGAAAAAAGTCCACCGTCTAGCGATATACGTAACACACGTTCACGCCTCTTTAAAATGACTATTCTAACTTCACGCAAGTTCAAAATTAAATGACAAAAAAATTCTTCCACAAACATTCTACCTCGCACAACACACGAAACATGTCCTCTCGTGTATAAAACTACTGTTCTGGCTGCACACAAGTTCAAAATTGAAAAAAAATTATTCTTCCGCAAAATATTCTACCTAACACAACAACACGCGAAACATGTCCTCTCGTGTACAAAACTATCGTTCTGACTGCGATTGTTGAGGCGAGTTTTTATAAGTTTTTGCCAAAACAAATTGACGATCAACTCTGTTTATATCACTAATTTACGTTTTATTTATTTATTGCGGCTTTCCTGGGCATTCCTTTTCCTCGTAATAATTATTCTAAATTATTTTCGATACTTCCTATACTTAAATCAGTCCAACCAGTTTTATTTGTAAAATGTTAATATTCTGCCTCTTGTTACAAACATAGCTTCAGTCACGTGACTTCGGCATGTTTGCATAAAAAACTGTTTAATTCTTTAATGGGGCCTCTAATATTCATGTGACTGTCTGTAAGCATTAGCTCAGCTTCGGGGCTCTCTACTACACTAGTTTCTATAATTATATATCTTTTCAATATATTAATATTCACGCAAAATATTCACGCAATATATTAATATTGACGCAAAAGCTTCCTTTTTACACATATGACGTCACATTGTTTTCATATCAACACTTCATGCTCTTAATATTTCGCGTTTCCCTGGTTCGATTCTCGTCAAACAAATTTCATTTTACGCAGAGTAATTAGCGCCGTCATATTTTGACTTCTCCCATTGATGGTATTACTTCTCCCATTCGGATTTCGCGTTCTCAGTAATCCCTGATTTTGCGTGGCCGCGAGCTTCAACTGTCTTTTCATTAAAAAGCTCTCATGCCCCACCTCATTATCGCGAGCGCGTCGGCCAATCGCGAAGTCTCGTTCATTAATAGCTTGCCGCTTGAAAGTTTTTGTACCGTTGTATCATTATGACATTATCAAACCTGTATAAAATCAAATATTTAAGATGTTGGGGGATATTTAACACTTGTAATTTATTACAATATCGATTGAATGTCTAATCACTTTTTTAAAATACATATTCAAAACAAATATTCTAAGAAAGAGTGAAATATTCTGGATAGACTGCTAAAATGTCCTACGTTCCTTGTGTGTTTTCTAAATTTCTAAGATAGTCCGTTATTATTCAAATTAGATACACATTTTCCGTTCCAAGTACCCATGATAGAGTAAGAAATGAGGACATGCGAGTAAAAATAAGAATAGAGCACTTGAAACTTGCGATCACGTATGGCTAAACAATAATTATGGCCAAAAACTAGTAAACTGGCTACCCACTCTCTCATTAAAAAGTAAATGACAAAGATGGAAATGAGAGCCAAGCTTCACGTATAAAATAAGTAAAGGATCTGATGTTACAGGATAATTTAGTTGAGGATTTGAACAATAACCTGATGCTGTACGTAACTTCGCGTAATATAAACTAATTGGTGGCGACATGTGAAATAATTATCCATAACTACAAAATAAAAAAAAGATTTCTTTCTTGATGTACACACAGTTTTCACTTAGTCAATTTTGACGATTATTAAACTGTCACATCCTTTAGCCTAAATGAATTTTACACTCATCCTTTTGTGCGTCTTTTGAACTGACTTTTCGTTAGCAAAAAATTGTGATTCGAATCAAAACATATGCAAAAAAATATTTTTTTATTTGAAGCAGTCTTCTCTAAAAATATCGTCTCCTGTATAATTTCAGTAGTATACCTTTCCGTTGCGGCTATCACAAACAACTAATCTTTATAAATGAGGTCTCTAAAGAACGATAATTTCATGGAAATGTGACGAATTGCAGTTTGACTTTAAAAATATGAACGGTTTGTTTAAAAAAACGCATCTAAATATTTAAGTCAAACGCAACCCGCAACACTTGCCAAAGTTTTCGTCAAATAACTCCTAAACCAAGCGTTTTAGGGCCTTAAAAACTAAAATTTTGAAGCCTTTGGCCTCAAAGAAACGTTTTTTTCACCATAATTTATAAAATGAGACATTCCTTAACGTTCCATTATATTTTCGGTTCCGCGCTTCAATACTATCAAGGCCACCTCAATATTTTAGCCCTTACTGCTGGTAGCCATTTTTGTGACGACATGCTTAGAAGTCTTAGATTACTCAATCTTATATTTACGCTTTCTGTAACACCGTAGTTTGTGCAGTATGACGAGGTTTATTTGCATAATTATTAATTCAAGATTTGCTATCCAGCAACAACTAGAAGTACTATTATAGTTGCTTGATACCTATGAAGATTGTTTCTTATGCGTGTAGTGAAACTATTCAATTAATGTTTTACCAGGGTCTGAAAGTGCTGTGTACCTAATTGAGGATGTGGATGTACAGAGAAGAGTGAATATAGTGTGTTTTACCTGTTCCAGTATTTTCATTATCATTCGATGAAATTTTTAAGTCAGAGGGTTCAGACACGTAGCTTTGTCAAACGTTAAAACCTTTTCTAATATTTTTGTGACTATCATGAAAAGCTAAAAGCTATCTGTCAAAGATTATTGAATAATTACTTCAAATGTATTTCAGGAAGTGTTGTGAATTGTTCCAAGAAAACTCTCCATGATACAGAATAAATATTTATTGAAAATTTCTTTTAAACATCAATTGCATTGTTTTTTATTTTATTTGATATTGTGTTACTACATTGAAAGTTACCTTTATGATTACCTTTACCCTTACCTTACCTTTATATTTTTAAACAAATAAACACGTTTAGTTAACTACTTCCACTCTTAAAATGGAAATAGAATGATAGGGATAAGTGTGGGGTCTACCATGTGAGCGTTCTCACATGGGTACGCGGATGAAGTAGGAGAAAACTTGTGTATGGCACAACACAAAGAACAAACGTTTTTAGTTAGCTAAAGTAAAATTGCTTGAAATAAATGGAAAACAAAAATCAAATCGCGCTGGTTTCCATTATTACGTGAATTAATATAAAAAAAGAAAGTAAATTAAAAATTATAGAAAGAATAGGAAAAGTTACTCGACAACTACCAACGATCGCAGTCCAAACGCACGATTTAAATGTTGGCGGTAATTGGGAGTATGTACATCAACGCCCAGCTGCAAACTCATATTGTAAATAATACACCGTTTGATATTAAACTCAAGGTGTCGGTTCGTTAGGATGTTCAATATGCAAACATTGTTTGAACAACATTCCCAAGTACCAAAGTTAAGTCTAAGCCTACTAAATTGTTTCTAATGGTTACAAATGGTATTTAGTACTGAAAGGTGAAAATATTACTTTGATTATTTTTTGGTTCGCAATCGCTTTTCTTGAGGTATGTAAGAACGCAGAAAATAATCCAATAATTTTTAGTATACAAATAATGTTTCAATTTTTGCACCCCAGCAAGCTGGCACCCTGTCTCTCCAAAACCCCCTCTGTTCCACATAACAAATCAAGGAAAGTTAAATAATATTGAGAAGAGTAGGGTTGCACTTGCTCGATCCGGTATTTACGCACTACTTTAGTTTTCTTTTCTCTCTTAAGAGTAAAAACCTTTTCTATTATTTTTGTGACTATCAAGGAAAGCGCAAAGCTAACTCCCAAGGAAGATTGAACATTTTCTTTAAAGCTGTTTTTAAAAGTATGAATTGTTCAACAACATCTCTCTATAATACTGAATAAAACTTTATTGAACATGTGTTTCCAGTACCAATTGCATTATTATTTTTGTTTGATATTCTGTAAGTACATTAGAAGTTACATATATAAATAAAAAAAAAATAAACACGTTTCATTAACAACTTTCCTTCTTAATGGAAAGGATAGACAAATGGACAGGGAAAGGGTGAGTTTTGACATGCGAGAATTCTCGCACGGATACGCTAGTTATTTAGTATTTTTGACTAATAAATCTGTAATATTTTCTTCTATGTGGAGAGAGTAGAGCAATGAAGGGGATATAAAATGATCCTGGATTCACTACCAGTAAATATTAAAGTAACATACTGTCAATTATTAATGGGTTACCAAAAACGTTACATCCCATTTCTGTAATTCTCTTTGATTATTTTACGTTCATTTAATAGTACATTGTTCAATTTAAGTTAATGTAGGTGAAAGTATTGTCAAATTAAATTACATTTAACCGATGTACACTGTTAAAACCATACTCAGTGCGTGCCTGTTGCTTTTATATTCCCTTTTCATGATGTAAAATAATTGTTCTTTTGAATCGATGACAACTGCGGACAAGTTGTTTCAAACGAAAGAACAATAGGAGGAATTTTTGTTTATTTTCTTTACTCTTTGTTCTTTTTATGACTCAACAGCACATACAGTTCTGCTTTGGCGTTTCTCTGATATTAGATGGAATTTTTTTCAGACGAAGGGAAGCGGCCATTTGGGGGTTAGGGATCGATATGCCGTAAAGCTGAAGAATGGGACAGGGTAGGGAAGGAACGATCGCGCGGTCCCTAGCACGTATTTTAAGATGCCGCACCAACATTCGCCTGAAAGCAACCAGAGACACCGAGTAAGTTTTTCGTAAGTGTTGCAGGCCTTTGAATTCAATTCCAGCAGGCGCCACAAACTCACACTGATGTTAAACACATCACTAACATTTTCGGCACTTGGCAGCAATCGAACATGCAATCTCTTAGTCTCTTGTATAAGTCAGTGACAAGCGTTGACTCAAAGCTCGCCATTACTGGCGTTGATATTATCTATTCATGTATATTATTTTTAGTATTTGTTGTAAATAATGTGACTTTGTCCCGTACTACTTTAAATGCTTTCCAAGCAATATCCATTTCCAACACAACGCAATTATGACCCGCCTCATGCATGAATAATATCGTATGTGCTTTGATCTCTCTAGATGAAACAAAGAAGCGCGGGCAATCTTTAGTTTTATAATGTCGGAGAGTTCGTTTTTGATCATGATTGCCAAGTACGAGGATTTTATTAGAGAATGGTGGGGGTTCTTTATCATGTACACAAACACGAGATGCGTACGTTTCATAATTGTGTTTTGGAGAACTGAGAACGGAGAAATTAAGTAAGAACGGAGAAAGTAATAATTGTGTTCTGGAGAAAATAAACTGCCGTTTTCTGGGCCTTTGAGTACGATAATAATCTACTACAACAGGAAAATGTATTAATTTAATCCATAGTGTAAAACGGAAGTAATTTTATTTCTATCACCGCCTCATGTCTTTCCCCTGCTCATTTCCCAGGCTTCTCCCTTTTCCTTCGATCTTTGCCCCGTTTCTTCAGTTTGCCGCATACTATATAAGTGAAATAGAGAAAGTATTGTTATTGCGTCAAAAACGTTATTTTTTTGATAGACAAACTCCGATTTGTGTGCTCCTGATACGGAAACGTTGCTTTTATTTAGTTCCTATACGTTTTAAATAACGTCCTCTAGGACGGCACCATGTCCAGTGCTAGGACGGCACGTAAGAATTCATGTTTTGTGGGTCCTTGATACGAAAAAGTTTGATTTACGGTAAGTCGTCGGTTCATACATCCTTCAGTGAACAATGTTCGGGCTAAACCATAGGCAGGATTAACAGCATAATTAATATTATTACATATATCTGACTGATGTCGCGGCGGCCCCCATTGAAATTTGAAACGGATATTTAGGGTTGGGGTCTAAATCTTTGCAATTAACATAAAATTAGGATAAAATTAGCATAAAACCTAAACCTCTGCATTTTTTAAAAAAAATAGATTTTTATTTTCGTTTTGGTTTTTTCTATGATAGAAATGCTGAAACACGTTTATAAAATGGTCCATGTCACATTTGCGTCCAACTCTCTGAATTTTCGAAACTGCACAAGTTTAATTTGGTTTCTTTCGTCTTTCTACAACAACAATTTTGAAGATAGAATTATATATTACTGTAATTTCTTCTTCAACATTTTGTATTTAAATAAGGTCACGCACAATTTTTATGAAAATATGACTAATTTTCGCGTAAAATTCAATTTTAAAAACAATATTTTCTCTAGAAAGACTCTTCATTTTTCTTTCTCTTTTTACAGATACTGCAAACTACGCTTAGAAAAATGGAACATGTCTGATGTTCGTTAAACTCTCAGAATATTCGAAAATTGCAAAAGTTACAAATAATGCGAGAAATCGTGTGCTGCTGTCGTGTCTCATATGTGATGTCTAACGCCCTGGAGTCACTGGACGTTTCCCTCTTCGTACGTGCCATGATTTGAGCACAATAGCCGTTTGTGGACGACCAACGCGGAAATGAAGGCGGCTGACCGCTGGGCTGTGTGTGTTGGCCTAACTCTGCCAGCTGATCAGCGGCCTTTGCCTAAAGTCGATTTAACGCCTAACGCTCGTTCCCGATTTGGTGCACGAGTTGTAATTGTGCAACAAGACGAAACTGGAGCCACAGAGTGCGTCAACTGCCGAGCTAATTTGTTTCATCCCGAGCCAATTTGTGGCCGCTGCGGGCAAAGCAGCAGCGCAGTGCCGCGTGTCAGGAAGTGCCAGGCCGCTAGCGAGGTTCCCGCTATTTCGAACTTTGACCCAACTCAGTTGCAGTGATTTGACGTTGAACTGAACAACCAGGGCAAGATGTTTAAGAACGACATATTACAGAATTTATTGATACATACCAAGTATTGTATTGTTCACTACGTCGTCTTTGGAAAGTGGTCTAATATGTTCATGAATCTAACCGTGGCTATATTTTATCAACTTCCAGCAAAAAAAAATTGAGGCCTCTAGTGAGAGAGGGAGCTAACCCACAAAAATCAAAACATCGATTTACTCACACATTCAATGTATTCGTAATAGAATACGTTCAGAAATCTATATTTTGAATTTTGTGGGTTAGCTCCCTGGATAGTATATTCAACTGGATGCCCCAGTTGAATATACTATTAAGAAATATTATAATAGTTTCAATTTAAAAGCATATCTAAATTGTAGTCCTAAGAAACTAGCAAATTATTATTTGCTTCTGTTAAATTTGTTTCTTGATGTAACATTAAATTTTCGAACTATCTGCCCATAAACCTTCTACAAAAAAGTGAAATTCTCCTATAAAGTAATTCTTTCTTGATATCCTTGTTTAATCTTACGATCAATTTCGTAATTGTCATTTTCCCTAAAAAACTAAAAGGCTTCATTTGGATGTTTCGGAGATTTTTCACTCTTGAGAGTGAAACTATAGTTACTAATTTCGAATATATTTAATCCTGATAAAGTTGAAATTCCATGCCAGCCGACACCGACCGGAACGTCGCATAGATGAAAAATTGGTTGATGATACTGGACGGCGGGCTTACGTCACCTTCAAGCTTTTTTCTGAGAAAAACGCTTGAATTCTCATGAGGATCATTGAAAATAAATCAAATCCATAATAATTCATTGAGAATAAATTTTCATACTGTTGCCACGTAAGAGAGATGCTACATGTGATATTTAGAATATCTTCATAAGAAGCACACTTAATTTCCTACACAAAGATGTACTAATGGCGTGTGAATAATTGGCTTATTAATAATTGAAATCATATTGAATACACAATCGGTTTGTTTGAGTTTGAATTCGAAATTATAATTTTGATTAAATTAACAATTTGAAAATCATATTTTGGTGCTGCTCTGACGATGAAGCAATGAAAAATATTAGCAACTAAACGTTGAGAGTTTAATGGTTTCATTTGAAATTAGTTAATTAAATATTTAAAAAATTAAAAAAATTAATGTCTGTCACCTATAACAACTTTACAGACTCAAGGCTATTAAATTACAAATCATTAAATTACAGAGATTGAAGAGCAATGCATTAAAAAGTACATTTAAGACAAAATCTGTACATTTAAGACAAAATCTTGTGAGGTAGAAAGGGAAATGGCAACTGGAGAAAATTTTAACGCAGAAAACTAGGAGGAGAATCGTTTTTGCCTAGAAAGTTGTAATGTTGATAATTAAGACAGTACAACAAATTAACAAAGTCAATAGAAATATACGTAAGAGGTGGTCAAAACCTAGTTGTGTAAACGCCGCTCCAGTTTCCGTTAACAAAAGACCATTGAAAGTTATTATTTTAACGATATTAAAATAAGGGCCTTTCTAATAGTCCATATATATGTTGTAATTACCGAAAAGAAATTGAAAAAAATCTGATTTATTAGTATATACGTTAGTAAATGTGTACATATTAGTGTACATTATTATTATACGCGCTGCCTCACATAGCAACATTGTAAATAAGTAAAATAATTGATCTCGGGAAGAAGAAAGCTTGTGCGAAGAAAAGATATGAACGAGGTGATTGTAGCATATTTTTGTCAAATAGCAGAGCAAACTATTATCTAATTCTTTGAATAGTTGTAAAAACAACAGTAATAAATTACAGCTAAAGGGAGATAATAAAATTAATATAGATACCAATATAAACACAATTATAATACGACGAACATTTTCTTAATATTACTTTCAATAAGATAAGTAGTTCTTCAGAAACATAATCAAAACTCATTCTAAAAGAATTATAAACACACTGTACACATTGAAAATCTGGTGAATCTCTCTCTCTCTCTCTCTCTCTCTCTCTCTCTCTCTATATATATATATATATATATATATATATATATATATATACAGTATACGGAAATGCTCTGTGTCGATAATGCTAAATATTATTTTCTAGTAGCATCCTAAACTGAAGAGTTGCATCAGTCTCTGAGGAGAATAGACCTCAAAGCGATGATGCAGAGTCACAAATAATTTCGAATGTTGTCACCTCGTAAACAACAATCAAGTAGCTCATAACGCTGAGTTGAAGCTGTTTCTACTATCAGTTTACCTAATATGACAAAAGAATACTCTAGTAAACTGAGAATTGAATGGTACCATTTAAGGGGTTAAACTACACTGTAACAGGCACAGCACGATTAAGGAACAAATCTCATGGCAAGAGTACGATACGTACTCTTGTAATCATTATGGTGTTAACGCGAGAAACAAGCATGTTAGAGCTACAAGCATGACGGCGACCAAACCACAAATCCGAGCCCAGCGCAGTGGCGCCTTGAGTAAGAGTGAATGGGCGTAGAACCATCCACCGGGGCTTGCTCCGTTCGAGATTTATCTCCGGGGTCCATTTCTTGCCGCGAAACGCCGCTCCATAGCGCTGCCGGGCCGGCCACATCGCGCCGCGCCGGCACCGAAGAAACGCGAAACACGGAGGCGGCGCGCGAGGTCATTAGGAGGCCCGGGCCACGCGAATCCCCGCTCAGATGTTTTGCCGGGCCGTTACTTATTCGGCGTCGCGCGTGCGCAGAGCGGTCCGCGGTGGCGGCGACGGTGGCGGCTTGGGGGGCGGCAACGGCGGCAAGGCGGTGGGGCTGCGGGGGCAACAAGGACGGCAGGGGCTGCGGAGGCGGAGAAGGCGGGGGCGCCAGGCACAGGGAAGGGGCAGGGGTGGCGGGGGCGGCGGGGGCAGCGGAGGCAGCGGGGGCGGCAGAGGCGTCGGGGGCGTCATGGGCGTCGTGGGCGTCGTGGGCGTCGTGGGCGTCGGGGGCGTCGTGGGCGTCGAGGGCGTCGTGGGCGTCGGGGGCGGCGGGGGCGGCGGGAGCCGGGGGGGGCGGCGGGGACGGCGGGGGCGCTGATGGGAGGAGATTCACTGGAGATGGAGGAGGAGGAGGAGGAGGAGGAGGAGGGAACGCAATGGACTCGCGCGAAATGACGGAGAGGCTGCGGTGAAGAATGGACTGGGGAAGGATTTAGGTAGACAAGGGGTTGGAGTGTGCAGAAAGGTGTTGTAGGTGACATTGCGGAAGAGCAAGAGCGGAATTAGTAAAGCGAAAGGTTGAGAGAGATGAAGAAAAATGATGTAATGAAGTGAGTGAATGACGCACAACTTAAAAAGTATTAGGAGAAGAAATGAGAAGAATTTGGGCAAAGCGTGGGGACGATGAGAGAGAAAGAACAAAAGGAATAACAGGTATTGCTATAGATGTTCTTGTAACGAGGGTAGATAGGTGTAGATTTCAAGTTAACCTAGCAAGGAAAGTAGAATAATAACGATGACAATAGAACATGGCAAAGCAATGAGATCAAGGAGGATGGCAAAGAGCGAGAGTGAGAACAGAGCATGAGCTGAATGAAAATGAAGTGGGGCTGAACGTGTGCGAGATTGCAAAGGGGCACTGAACAGGAGGTACAGAGGGAAGTGATCGAGCCGGACGGAGTAGAATAGAGAATGGCCGGGTGAAATGGACCGGACAGAACGATGTCGGGCAGGGAGGGGATGGGAGGAGCAGAGCAATGTTAGGATGGAATGGGTTGGAATAAGATGGAATTGGATAAGCGAGATTTGGCTGATCTCGGATGAAATGTGGTGGGAAAAGCGGGAATGA
The DNA here is from genome assembly GCA_031308135.1 of Acheta domesticus. Lineage (NCBI taxonomy): Eukaryota > Metazoa > Arthropoda > Insecta > Orthoptera > Gryllidae > Acheta > Acheta domesticus. The sequence goes on along the minus strand of JAHLJT010004567.1, from coordinate 98,613,208 downwards.
GATTGGAGTGGGGATGGGATGAACGGGGATTGATAGGATTAGGTATAGTCCTGGCGGTTATACCATGGAATGAGGTAAGCACGTTGGAGGGTGGGGCGGAGATGTGTGGGGAGTAGAGAGGATGGAATCGGTGAGGCGGGGATGGATTCACTGAATGGAACTGGGTAGGGTAGGAAAGCCCGTGCTGCCCTGCGGAGGAGAAATTCTGGGCAAGTCTGGGGATGAGAAGTTAAGAATGAGAACGGGCATGAGATTGAGATAGGATAGGATGAGATGTGATGGGTGGGATGGAATTGATGATTTGGAGGGGTTGGGATTGGATGGAAATGGATGGGGTGGGAAGGGTGGTATGGGTGTGATGGGATGGATGAGATGGGATGGACGGGATGGGATAGGATGAGATGGGATGGGTGGGATGGATTTGATAGAGTGGATGGGACGGGAAAGGATGAGATGGGTGATATGGGGTAGGTACAGTAGTAGATACAATAGGCGAGGCGGGGTTGAAGGGATAGGCGGACACTGGACGGACTTGGTGAGAAGCTTGGGATGTGTCTCTGGGGCAGTGGGATGAGCGCAGGGATCATAAGGGCATCGGCGATGCGCATCACGTTGCGCTCCCCGTCCCCCGCGCGGGGATTTCCGCTGCCCTTAAATTGCGCCTGATGAGCGGTCGCCGCGTGCTTTCTTCCACCGCCGCCGCTTCTTCCCTCTGACTCGGGCAGCGCCTTCCTTCTCCCTTGGGGTCGCGGGTCTAAGGTCATCTCACTCCGGTTCACAGCTATTGACACAGAAGGTAAATACCGACGCAGAACTAAATAGCTCCATGCTCATAAAATTACCGAAGCTCTAAGCGTAAAGTAATTTCATGACTGGTTTTATCTGTTTTTTCTGTCATTCATTTTCTTACAATCTTGAAATAATGTGTAATTATAAGTGATAATGTACATTCATTTTCATTATAAATAAGAAGCTATGTAATTTTATTTTTTCGCACTCACTTCTTTAGAAGGGTAAATTATGTAATCGTACGCCGGAAAACTGCGAATTTTCTACATAGAAACTATTATTGCTGCGCCCTAGTAAGCTATATAAATCTTATTGCTTTGTATAGTGAATTTTTCCTCTAACACGTGGCGTAGTCAGAATCCATGTTTTGTGGGTCCTTAATGCAGGCAAAAACGAGTGTGTGACTTTGATGCAGGTAAAAAGTGATTGCAGGCAAAACGTCTCTGTCCGTAAATTATTTGGTTAAACGTTACCTTGAATTAGAGCAAAGAACGTTTACGAGAATGGTGCAGGTCTCACATTCGTTGAAATCCCAGTTTTACAAAAACTGCAAATTTTTTGGGGCGCCATCCTACTATTCTAATATTGAAGAAAGATATTGTTTCTTAATGAAATTTGTTTGTTAAACAAAGAATGTGCAATGATTCGAAATTATGAGTAGTTTTCACGTCATTTTGCGCAAAAAAAGGCGATTTTAAATTTCATTGAATATTTTCTCTCTAAAACGTCATCACTTCGTACATTTTCTTCTCGTACATATCAAGGAATAGTAAAAAATATCATGGAAGTCCCATTTCGGCAAAAACTTCGCATTTTCTAAAATTGCAAAAACTTAGTTTCAAAATTGAAGATAGAGATTTTTGACTTAGATGAAGTCCTTTCCAAAAAAATCAGCTTTTTAAAAAGGTTATGTACGGTTTTTTGAAAAGAAACTAATAGTTTTCGCGTAATTTAGGCTTGAAATTAATGCGTATTATAAAAAAATCATTTTTTTTCAAAAACCTGTACAATTATTTTCTGCAAATTTTATGTACGGATAAAACATGGGCCGTGTAAAAGAAAGGGTTGGTTTTCATTTCCGTTGAAGTCTCTGAATTTTAGAAAATTGCACATTTATAAATAATGCAAGAAATTATCTACTGTTTAGCACTAGTTTTATTATAAGATTATAAATAAAGAAAAATGTTTATTAACTTCAAAATACGAAAGAAATTATGGGTTTGAAATAACTTAAATTATTATAATAAAATTATGTCTCTCCCCTTCTTCCCTTCTACATACTTTTATCTCGTTCTTCTAACTATTCAGCATCATGAAACAATTGTGAACCACATTCTCTCATATCTTCATCCGAAATACGGTTTTTGCACTCTGTTTTCTGTTTTTGATTATTTCAAATTACTTTCATTAAGTATCTTTATTTGATTATTGAAAAATAATTTTTACATTCCGCCGTCTTTCACTGAACTCATTTAGAAGAAAACGTGTTCTTCGTATTACTCTTTCATTGAGTTTTGTATCATTCCTCACAATACGTTCATTCCTAATGATGTGGAATTACTATGAGATAAAATGCTATAATTCTGTTACTATCCAACATATTACACGCCTAGACGACTACGTTTGTTTGAAGAAATTAATTTCATAAACAGAATCATATGCAAAAATTTATAGACATTAATTCACCAAACATTCAATAAGTATTATTCAATTATTACTAAACAATTGTGGTATTGTAATGTGTGAGTCATTTTTTACATTAATGATGTTATGAGACATTCTGAATAATTAGGCAAGTAAAATTTGCATTTCGAACGAAACTATTTTCAATTCATGAAGTAAATACATTTTTAAGAAAGTGAAGTAAATACATTTTATCCTATCAGTTAGATTTATAACTTTGGAAAGTTCGTAATACATTAGAAAGTTTCAACGCTGTATAGTTTTTGCCTTGATGCAATTTCTCTTTAGCCAAAGGGAAAAAAAGGCCGCCAACTACCAATTAAACGAATCTGAAAGCCATTTTACACGAGTTTGAACGAGACTGAATGTGCCTGCAAAAAAACAGCGGTTATCAAACCCGTTGAATAGACGTCCTCGTATTGGAAGCCGATGACGTTCATCTTACCCCAATATTTTCCTTTCTCCAAAGAAATCTCCGCAGCCTCAGTCGCCGCCCCCTCCACCACGTTTCTGCGCTGTTGCGGGCGGCTTGCGTTCGGCATCTGTGCTTGTCGATAGGTGACCTACACTTGTTCAATCAAAATAACGAACGGAACTCACAAGATAGCGCGAGACGAAACACGACAGTGGGAGAGAGACCAAAATTATAATGTAGATAATTCACCTATAGTGTATCGTTTCCAGAAGGTTATCAGCTTACACTAAACGTATACTTATTAACATCGTTGCTATTGATTTAGGGACAATGGATTATTGCATATATTTTGTACGCTACGAACTGATAGAGGTTGATGATGACAATGTGTAATGTTCTTGTTGATAGCAACCGCGTCCAAATGCACCATCTGCTATGTTTGTATGCACACGTGTTCCCTATGTGATCAGAATATTCTCGACGTGACAAGAAATTGCTTCGCCTCCCCTCCGCAAGTGCTAATCTACTGTTCTCTAGCATTAGATTAACTTGGGTATCATGTTAACGAGAAGTCGTAATGAGAATATGAGAGCGTCGTGGCTTCAAAATAACATTATTATAATTTCTCAGATTTTAATAAAAACGAACGCATAACCTCAAATCGCGTACAGCACGTTTTTCTCACTGAGGGTCAACTCGAACACAAAGATTACAAGAGACGGATTACAGGTCAAGCGAAGCGACCTACCGCATCTTGGGCTAAGTAGCCTCATTTATAACCTTCACGTGAAACGCGGCCACCTGGCGCCGTGGGGCTGCACTTAACTATCGACCTCGTATTTAGAATGCATGGCGGGTTGCTGTGCACCCCTTGCAGTTTTCTCAGGCGCCGTCCCGCCGCGGTTAAACCATATTAATTTACTTTAAATTTTCGCTATGTTATAATCGTAAGTGATTATAATACAAACAATTAATTGCAAAACACCGTAAATGTATTTAATAAAAGTTTTAAAATACTGTGTGATGTAAAAAACTTCTGACATTTAGGAACCACGACAGGGCTGCCATATCTAAATTCCTATAAAAAAGGTTACAGGATGTTTGTACGTAAAATTATTTATGAATAATAATAATAATAATAATAATAATAATAATAATAATAATAAAAACTTACAAATATCTGGGCATTGAAGAATGTGAAACCATCTCGAATGACAGAATGAAAGAGAGAATTCGTAGGGAGTATTATAGGAGAGTGAGACTGGTCCTGCAGTCCGCTCTGAATTCCAGGAATAAAATTTCTGCAATAGGTAGTTTGGCGGTACCTGTAGCCGAATACAGTTTTGGACTAGTGGACTGGACTGAGCAGGAAATTCGCACCATGGATCGAAAAACCAGAAAACTGCTAACAATGCATCATGTTGCCCACCCTCGAGCTGATATACATAGACTTTATGTGTCACGTAAGGAAGGAGGAAGAGGCCTCAGACAAATTGAGGCCTCCTGGCACAACGCAATAGTCGGGATGGGAAAGTATGTAGTCAGCCATCAAGATGACCCTCTAATGATGCAGGTCATGAAATCTGACCGAAGAATGGGAAACAGAGGCATTGTTAGTGTAGCTAGAAGCATTGCGAAGAAAACTAGGCAAGGACACGTCGAATAACACAGACAATGAACTTCTGATGCTGCTAAACATGAAGTGTGAAACACAAAAAATGTTAAAGAAATCGTGGAGAGACAAACCACTCCACGGACAATACCTAAAAAGAATGGACAAGGTGCAGATCAATAAAGATCAATCATTTATGTGGCTTAAAAAGGGAAGAATGAAGCCAGAATCGGAAGCACTTGTAATAGCTGCCCAAGATCAGGCCTTGAGAACACGACATTATGATAAAGCGGTTCTCAAAATTTCCCAAGATGATAAATGCCGCATTTGCCTGGAGCAAGTAGAAACCATTGATCATATTGTCTCAGCTTGTCGAATCCTAGCAAAGACGGAATACCTGAAAAGACATGACAGGGTGTGTAGCTACCTCCACTGGCAGATCTGTACCGCCCTCGAAGTTCCAAACACATGCCCCAAGTGGTACGAACACTTACCAAAACCGGTGACGTCTGTTGGATTGTGTACGATATTGTACGACCAACAAATTCAAACTGATCGCACCGTAGCTGCAAACAAACCGGATATAGTTATCCGGGATTTGTCGAAAAAATCGTGTTTACTTATCGATGTTGCTGTACCTTGCGATCAAAAACGTCGTTACCAAGGAGGCAGAGAAACGTCTTAAATACAAGAGTTTGGAAATCGAGATCAGCCGAATGTGGGGCGTAAAAGCACAGGTCGTCCCGATAGTTATCGGAGCTCTGGGATTTATTCCGCAAAATTTGAGTGAGAACTTGTCTAAACTCCCAGGTAATTCAAAAGACTGGGAAGTGCAAGAAATAGCTTTATTTGGAACAGCCCACATTTTGCGTAAAGTATTGTAGTGGCACTGACAGTCACCGGATCTGCTCCTTAGGTAGCTGGTTGCAACCTGGAGTAGATTTTATATTCAGCCGACTCGTAACATCTTTAGTCGTGATGTAATGGAATAATAATAATAATAATAATAATAATAATAATAATAATAATAATAATAATAATAATGTATTTGAGACAGCATTAAACCAAAAAAATACTTTTTGACGTTGCGCTGACTTCATCGGAGGTTAATGTAAGTTTTAGAGTAAAACTGAGATTTTAGTACTTAAGTAGTTTTAATGAAACACTTTCTTGCGCTTGATAAAATAGTCTAATGCCTACATTCAGTATTTGAATATGAAAAAATATTAGTCATAAACTTTCAGATAATGTTACAATACACGCGTAATAAATATTAGAACAATGAACATATCAGATAATTAATATAATGAACGAATCCGGTACTTCAAATGGGTTTGTTCTTAAACTACATGCAAGAATGCTAAAGTCAGTCTAAACTATTCAGTAGTTTTAGCACGTGTTAATACACACAGTTTTCCCCAGTATTTCCATTGCGTAATATCCTTCTCTCTGCGTTAAAGCCATCCAGTGCTCTTTCCCAACCTTTGCGCGAATTGTCCTGTCAGTCTGTGAGAATTGTCCTGTCAATCATCGTATCTTGGAATCCCTCTTCCCGCTGAACCTAGTCCCGTCGGAAAAGGCGTTTTGGCGACAACCTCCTTGAAGGCCACCAAATGTATTGAATTTTAGATTATCCTGTTCAAAAAAATTCGACTTTAGTGTCCTACATTTGTATTTGATTTCGTTATAATAATGAGTAAATATTAATTTAAATAAATATGCGGTAGAATTAGTCAACATTGATACAAGGCAATGTATGCATAAACCAACAATTGCCAACTGGATAAGGAATGACGTCGGAACACTGCGTCACCTCCGAGATAAGGCTCTTGGAGAAGCGGTATGAGCAGATGGGGGAGGGAGAAAGGGGTAGAAGGAGGTCACCGCTACCTAAAATCGAGACTGATTCTTTGCCGGTGTTTCAGACAACAAAAGTTGGAAAACATCTACACCCGTTAATTCCCGTTAACCCCTTTCTGTTAGGGAAGAAAGGTTTCCTTTTGTAGAAACTGGAACAATGGCGAAGTGTCCAGTGTGTTCGAAGGAAATGCGTTACGTAGCTTTGCAAACCAGAGAAATCTGCGAGATTTAAATAAATTGTGAGAATTATCATAGATTGCAATCATGAGATGAGTAAAGAAATTTTCAGATTGAAGTTTACGGAAAAGATACTGAAAATCACGAGGATTTATTATATTCCCAAATAAAACCATACATCAAAAATAATGAAGCTTGGGGTCGAAATTATCTCACGGGACCCCTACCGGGTAACTATTTGTTACATATTTATTAACATTAATTATTGTTTCAGAACGAACTATTTGGTAATATTATATACTATTGTGTGAAATATTATTGTCCTAAAATGTGAAAATTTTTTGTTCAAAAATGTTATCTAATAGAAGAATGGAAGTGTAATTACAGTATTGGTTATGATGAAGAGTTGGATATTGCTTTGACTTATGTAATAATGTAGGGTAAACGGTACAGTGATCGGCCACTTAAGAGTTGTTTCATATTAACTCCTTTGAAAAGTAAAATATTGGAAATTTGCTACTGACTTTCTACTGTCCAATGGTCTTTTTACATATCCCAACCGTAATTTCTATCGGAAAATAAACATTACGTTATTAATAAATTTTTTCATAAAAACATGTCATTTTGTACAGTGATTGGCCATTAGGATGACAGTGATTGGCCACTGAATTATTTCTAACAGAAACAACTAGTAGGCTATAACGATATATTCAATTAATTATTATATTACCCTATAAATGACACAATTTTTAATATACAGATTTAATATAACTTTAATTTTTAAGCGCTGTTAGGGTAAATTCTGTATTTTCAAACCTGAGCATATTCGACTCAATTCTTATGTCAGATGTTTCTTCTGGCCGGCAGTCACAGGGAGTACGATGGCACTTTTTGATCGAAATGGACGGATAATGTGTTAGCACATTTTTGGTCGGCGCGGACAAGTTCCTGCGACTTCCGCCCACCTGGGCACTCTTTGTGGTACTCCCGCTAAATTATGGGAGTTCCATGCTACACCAGTGTGTTATGGGGGCGCCAACTCCAAAGTTCGGCGTCCCACTTAAAAAAATCAATCAACAATCAATCAATTAATGAATTAAGACATTAATGGATCATTGTTTCCCCGCGCCTCGATGCATGTGGCGGTTCTTCCGCCGCCCGGCTAGGTTGCAATCAGCTACCCTCGCCGCCGACACCGATGACGTCACGTCGACATCACCACCGTCACCGCCGCTGCCACCACCATCACGCCGTCGCCGCCCGTATCTCCCCCCGCCTACGTCCGCCCCTCCGCCGGCTAGTCGGCTGGCCGCCCCCTGCGCCCTGCCCGGGGTCTGAACCCGGGGCGGGCCAGTGCCCGGCGGTTAGCGGGCGAGATCGCTGGTGGAGTGTGGGCCAATGCGGAAGGAGCTATGGTGGACCTTGAGCGTGAATCATCCACGGCGGTGAAAGGCATTTTCTTGCTATCTGCATTTGAGACCCTCTACTAGACAGCTGTGTAATTTGGAGGAGCTGTGGTGCTGTGAGAGTGGTCTGGGTTAAAAAATTAAGCCATGTGTGCCTCGTAACCTTTCAATACATTCTGCAATGTTACATTAATTTGTTTTTTCTTGCTGTGTTAGTCAGGTAGCATCGCTTGGTCAGTGTGTACCTTTCATTTTGTGTTTTCACAACATTGCAAGAGTTTTGTGAAATTGTTAAAGTTTTTTTTTGTATTCTTTGACATAATGCTTCAAATATATTCCTAGAATACCTCGCTTGTAATCCATCTGTTGTCACTTTTTCAAATCTCTCAGCCGTCTGGGACTGTTTCAGCAATTTTTCGGGTATCCGTAGGCATGTGTAGATAAATAAATGAGCTAGTGACAAGTCCACTTTCTGCAAAGCAGAACATGACTGTCGTATTGAATGATCTTGGCTGTCCGGTTTTCAGCCACGGTAGTTTACGACTTCATGACTATCATATTCTTTTGAAGCTCTTTATTTTACTATGTAAACATTCTTACTTCCTTTTTCAACTAAAACTTTCCCTCTAATTGGAAGTTTCAAAATTTGACAGTTCTCTATTAGAAACCCTTGTAGGATAATTTGTTTTCTCATCCAAGTTACTTCCCTCGATGTACCCTCTTTTTTCAAATCACATTATGATGTTTTGTGTGCTAACACATGGACTAGTGGCTGTCACTGCTTCACCTGTTTGTTTAGTGATTATGGGATGTCTTCTTAAAAAAAGCCTTGAGCCAGCCTTCTCATGGTCGGTTGTTGTTGAACGGATTGTGCAGTTAGTTTAGCAGCTAAAAATTGCTGAACGCTACTCTGTATATTTCCTTTATCCTTCGAAAACCTTTCCTGGCTAGTTCAAGTATACACCTGACAAGATTGTCTTCTTCTTTAGATAATACAGCATCATAAATTGGTGCTGTTTTGTGATCTGGATTGTTAAAACGAAACTGCAAACTTGTTTTCGGAACACTGAATAATTTTTCAGGAGAAAGCACAGATGCTTTGTTATTTTGAACAGATTTGATGGCATTTGCTACGGCTTCTGCATCATACTCCTGCTTTGGCTTCTTTGGCATTGTAAAATCTCTTATTTCAAGCCCATGCAGTTTATGTCTGTGTGCAATAATATTAAACTACGATTAAAAACCATCTGACAACAATTATTAGCAGAGTGGCCAATAACACAATTCACACGCTATCGAAGATACAGTCATTGGTCACCCCCTTATGTCACTAAATATGCAAAGCTAGGTTTCTCATTTCCAGCTGATATCATTATCACTCAATAATTTTTGTGTTTTCTGACATAACAAGGTGATTTAATTACCGCCATAATCAACAAACAGCGCTGTTAGATATCAGGTTTCTAAAGAAAATCTTAAGAAATCTTTACATACCATGAACACGCACCACACTGGTAAAAAACATCCGCCATATTGGCAACAGTTGCACTCTTGCGGTCAAAGTAAATACATGCATAATACTCATAAAGCATCCCTTCGCCCTATTTACAAGCAAAATATTAGATTAATGTGTTAGAACAAACGGTAATTCAAATTATAGTTGGAGTGGCCAATCACTGGGGAGGGGGCGGCCAATCACTGTACCGTTTACCCTACGTTCTATTATGTAACTCTTCATATTGTTATTGAATCACAACATTATAAATAGCAATTACCAGTTAAAATGAAATTATCGATTTTCCAAGCGAACGAACCCCCCCCCCCCACTTCCGTAATATCATTGGAACACTGTACTCCCGCCGGCGCGCCGGGCAAGACCTTTGCTTCGCTGCTCGGCTCAGAGAAAGAGAACAGATGTCTGTGACGTCACAGAGCATTGAATTGGCAACCATTGGTGTAGACAGTTGAAACGATGACAATAATAGTTTTCATTCTGTAATCTAAAGAATGAATCTGGATATTCATGCCGTGTTTTTGTGAAGGAATTTGGTTACAGAAAGACCAATCACATTTTGTGAATATTTTCCACGGCTTAAAAAAATGGCCGTCCCGGCACAGCTATTTCCATTTATTTTTAGTAATAGGTGGACTTTATGCAAGAAAGCTTCTTGCATTTGTTTGAAATACGTTAAGCATGTATTTATTTTAAAATAACAAAACAAATATTTTACGAATGTGTATAAAACAAGTTATAAAAACCGTTATTAATTAGATAAACTTATTTACTTTGCAGAGAAAGTTATGCATCAAGCACGGGTAAATCCAGAGACGATTTTGGGGTAGGGGATTTTCAAATATATAATTATGAAATATATTTAATGCAGATAATGAAGAATGACGCAGGCTAAACTCAGCTCATTCTGCGATAAGATTTTATTGATTTTAATGAGTATCCGAAAATGTTCTTGCTTGAAAGTTTCATGAGAAGTTAAAATTAATAGTTTAAATTAATAGTTTAAATTAATAGTCTGAATTTTTTGCGGGGGAGGGAATTTCTTTAATTTGTCTTCCCGTGGATCCGCGCTTAAGTGAAGTGTTTTTTAATGTAGCGTATTAATATCTGAAGTAAAACCATGAAATTCAGCCTTAATTTATATTTATATAATAATCTACAATTTAATCTGAATATGCTTTTTTACGAAGATATTTCATTTTGTATTATTATTAATACTTCTTACAGTGAACACATGCCTGATGTGAAGATGATGTAAAAATATTATGCAAATCACTGCTAAAATCCATGATTGCCCATGTAAAGGCGTAGTCAAAGCCCGTTATCCTCATGCTTTATGTTTAAATTTCAATAATAGGTATAAGAATTACTTTTGAACAAATCATGTTAGTTTATGAATTTGCGTACCTAGATTTCGTAACGCTCAACAACACGATTTCAATCAGCATTTAGAGTAAAACTTTGATTCTGGTATGTGGAAATGTTAGCTCAGCGATTTAAGTTTAGCCTGCGGAAACTAAATATCTCACGCTCACTTCTTGCATGATGGCGTTCCTTCAGTTGTACGGTTCGATGGTACTTGGCCTCCACGTTTACCAGATCTGAACGCTCTTGATTTTTACTTGTGGAGCCATTTATAATCTCTGGCGTATTAGTCCTCGGTGCCTGATTTGGAATCCCTTCGGAATCGAATTGTGGTATCTTGCAAGGACATACGCAATACTCCTGGAGTTTGAGGTCGTGTTCACAGTCAAAGAGACATTGGTATGAGATACGTATTCAAGCAGGAGGTGAAGATTTTGAACATCCCCTGTAGTGACAGACCTGCGGAAAGAAAAAACGTTGAATTTCAGCATTGTGAATGCCATGACTCGGAAATGAAGTATTTCCAGACACATGTTGTAGTGAACTATTTTGATTGTACACATATGAGGAATACATACTTGAAACGATGACCTCTATTTTTTAAAAACCTGTAGATGCATTGTATTGCTATGTATTGTAATAAAATCACGTAAATGAATGTAGGAAAACTAATTTTCAGTGTTTCTATTTGCTCTTGTCTTCTATACACATATGTGCATAGATTGTGGTAAATATTTGAAACAGAAAGAAAAACATTTCAACAATTATAATTTAGTGGCAATGACTCATATTTGAACCTTTCTTCTGAACTTTTGACTCGTTAATTTTACAGAAAATTGTAAAGCATTTTTAGTATCAGTGAATATCATGTGCGACAATTTAATATCTGACGTGAATGGATGTTCTGTAATAAATTTTAATCCTGTAATTGATGAAATGACTTTCCACAAAACAAAACAGTACATCTGTAATAATTTGCATTGACGTATTAAGAATGATAAAATACCCGGCTATTCATTTATTTATTTGCTTTAAAATAATGATGATATATAATTTTATTGTGATTGATTGCATTAAATAACTTGAACTATGTTACAGAATCGATTAATTAATGTATTTTAAAATAACACAAAACAAGAAGAGATAACCACAGTATCATTCTGAACGTACAAGAATTATAAACCTTAATTTCTTTTTAAACATTGTTGATTCTAGTCTTTTAAAACGTGTTGTCGTAGTCAGCAAAAGAAAGTTTGGGCTTACTCATTTTCTCTGAAATGAATCGATGATTTCACAAAGGACATGAGTCACTAAAACAGAATTTTTCAGAACAGAAAAAAAAATTTTACTTGATACAGGAGGTCTTTCAAAATTTGAAAAATATACTACTGTAAAGCCCTGATTTAGATAAATGTTAAAAATATGTCAAATACCATTTTTTGTGCAAAAATACCCTGAAAATAAATTATATTGTTTTATGACTTATGCCCTTTAAGCAATCAACTGACACTACATTCTTTAATGTGGAAATCATGTACTGAACTGCCAACAAACGTACATTATTTTCCAGTATATCAAATTTAACATTTATGAACATGGACAGTCTCTTCTTTAGGCAGCTTTATCCCAGTTTTCAGTAGAAATACCTTGACATCTGAGTTTTTCACACGGATTGGCCATTCTATCAGTTCATTACAAAAAGAAATGTGTTCTGTTGGTAAATACTGAAGAGTATTCTTAACACTTTGACTGCCAGGGGATATTTCGTGAACTTTTGATTCTGGCCCAAACCACTCTCCAATTATGTATCCAGGCACTGGGCGTAGGTGCTCAAAAAATTATTTCCGGCGACTCAGAGGTGCCAACCAATACCCAAAGACAAAAATCTTTTGCACTTGGCCAGCAGAATAAGTCACCACTTGATTTCAATGGAGCTGTGATTGTATGCGATTCTCAAGCAAAAATCTACAGCTCTGGACGTAATCGTGTATGATGCACGCGGCCAGTCACAAAAACCTACAATGCATCACATGTGATGCACATGGCAGTCAATGTGTTAAGATCATTAATTTTTTCTACTTGGAGGAATCTTTCCTTCATAGGCTCTTGCAGGATCTGATAGAGATACTGAACTCCAGCGCTCTCTTGCAAGTACAAAGGAATGTTCAGTTATCCCATCAATACATTCCATTTTTTACTTCAGCACAATGTTCATTTGAGTTCACAAATGTTGTAAATAATGATAGTTTAAAGCTCTTGAATTGATTAAAAGTTTGATATGGTGGTTGAAAGTTTTCGATCACGTAGAATATTTTCCCTAAACTTTCTCTGGAGAGAGATTTTTTGAAATAGGTAGGCTGCCAGCTTCTGAAATTGAGAATTTCTTGTGTTTCCTCATGTTTTATGTTGAAACAATTCCCTGCTTGTTGGATAACATAAGAAATTTCATGTGGAGTATATAATATGCCATGCTTCTGTAGCTTTCCGTTCAGTACTTCAAAATCCCGATCACAGCGCACACATGTGTGTTCCCTTATTTGAAAAAAGTGAACAATTTTCTCAAATTTATTGTTCATAATAATATTCAACAACACATGTATAACGATATGATTTTTGTTTTGGTCTAGAGAGCCGTCACTGAACAAGTAAAGTTATTTTGTGTTTTCTAGAATGTTTGAGAAGTAGTGCATAAGGAATGAACCAAACTTCATTGGGGAATTTTCTAGCCTGTCTTTCATGATACTGATACAGGTTTGTCTTGTCAGAGGCCATGTAAATGCAAAAATTATTAACTCCTAATTGTAGTAAACAAATTCATGCACAGGTATGCTTGGTAAATAAAATATCCGCATGTAATCAAAAGCAATCCCTAATACTTAACCTTTCTCCAGCACATTCTTTTACCTATTCCATTTTGACACCTTCCAGTGTAAGTAGACATACACATTGGTCTGTACATTAACAATTTTTACTCACCCAGGTAATTAAACACAATCTGCAAAGTAAACACATACTCCTAGCCTCACACAGAAAGAACCAATAGTCGATTTTGTGCAGCGAATAAGAGAATGTTCTCTTATCAATTCCAGAAGCTACCAACTGTTGAGAACAGAAAGGGCATGAGTCAGCGGCTCATGATTAGATTTTCCAGTATTATAAATGTTTCCATAGGTATGTCATAACCACAAAGTCTGGAGAGGAAAAACTCCGAACTTCAAATTAATGTATTGGTGACCGAAAAAGACGGGTTATATTAAAAGGAAACCGACAACGAGATTTCCTGTACTTTATATCTTCTAGATCTGAATCTATGTATGTATCTTCTATATTTATACTAATATATAAAGAGACAAGTACAATGAGTTACAGCACTATAATCTCTGAATGTACTGAAACGTATATGCTAGCTGCCTTTAAAGGTCAGAAGTAATATAGACTATGATTTACAACTATGAAACGTAATATATTTACAAAATAATTATTTATATTTATTCTATTGTAAAGACGGGCCTTGATAGCTATAGAAGAATTGCAGTAGAGGTACGGATAGAAGAGAGTGAATGTAAGGCCAAGTGGGACGCGGGGTATAGTTTGAAACTGGCTGAAGAGGGGAAGACACAAAGTTTAGTTTAGTTTAGAGAAAGCCTGTGGCTTTAAAGTCATATTTCAGTTCTACCATTAGGGGACCAAAAGATTGAGAAAATATGAAATGTCCTTGGGTGGCGATATAGGGCATGTGGAAAGAGAATGAGGCAAAACCAAAAAGCTAGCCCAGATACAAGAAATTAGGAATCGAACTAGTACGAGAAAGTCTATGCTATTCTGTAGCACCAGTAGTTTACGATATGTTCGCTACATTATTGAAATAAGATAAATGAAATCATTCAATTATTGGAAGAGTTTCGGATAAAAATTGAATATATTTCAACTTCTCATTTATACAAATACAAGGGCAAGAAGACCCCACATAGTTGAAAAAACGGTCCATCTTTTCTGATTTTTAACCCTTCACCGGTCGCGCCGTTGTATTTTCTATAACACCTGCCTTATTTTAGCTGTCTTTCACTTCTCACCAGTTCCTTGGAATATTGGCGCCAACTATTCCTCAAAACAATACTTTCTTGCGGCCTACCCCACCCCACCTAATTGTTGTGGCTACTTTTCTGCCCATAAACAATTTAGTCAGAACGTGCGTAATAGTTGTATGGAATACATCGCGCGACCGCTCTCGCTCTGATTGTTATCCTTCACGTTTATTCTTTCCCAAGCTGTTTGTTACAAAATGTAAGTGCAACTATTTTTTATTTTTCTTATTTTTAGTGTTAGTTATTAGCATAGTACACATTCGGAATGTTGTATTAGGTGGAGACCGGTAAAAAGTGGAGATATTCCTAGAATTTTGCAAGAATTAGAAGAAGAAGAAGAAGAAGAAGAAGAAGAAGAAGAGAATGAAAGAAGAGCTCAAAATCAATCAACAGGAAATTTTGAGGAAAGGGATTCTGATTTCACTGAGGAAGAAATAATAAATGCTGGCCACGAGTCTGAAACTGAAGTTGAGGGTAGTGATCGGGAAACAAGGGCTGAAGATTTTTATTTTGGGAAGGATAAAGTTACGAAATGGTACAAATCAAGTTTACTGAAATTTTCAAAAATCAAGAAAAAAAAATTGTAGAAATGTTACCCGGTCCAACAAGAATAGTAAGAGATTCTGAATCTCCAATTGACGTTTTTTCAAAACTTTTCGATGTAAACGTAATTGATGAAATTTTAAGACACACTAATGCAAATATCGAAAAATTACGCCCATTGTATGGGCGGCCCCGAGATTGCACTGATCTAACCAGAAAAGAACTATTGGCTTCTATCGGTATTCTTATTCAAATCCGCTTGAAAAAGAGACGAATGGTAAATGTGGAAGAGTTATGGGCAAAAGATGGGACAGGAATGACACTTCTGAGAGCAGCTATAAGTTATCGCAGGTTTCTACTAATTTTGAGGGGCCTTCGATTTGATGATAACATAACCCGGCAGGAAAGAAGGAAGCTGGATAAACTTGCTGCCGTAAGATATATTTTTGACAGCTTTCAAAATTTAAGAAAATCTTATAGTATGAGTGAAATTGTTACAGTTGATGAAATGTTGCACCCATTTGGTGGCCGCTGTTCATGGACACAATTCATCCATCAAAATGTATGCAATAACAGATGCAAAGACATTTTCTTGCGGAAATTTGGAGGTATATGTCGATAAACAACCACGAGACCCATACTCTGTTTCAAACTCGCCAGAAGAAGTAGTAAAGCATCTTGTTGAGAACTTAGTCAATACAAACAGAAATTTAACTACCGATAACTGGTATACCTCTATGCTTCTGACCACAGTCCTTACATCAAGAAGTATTAAACTTTTAGGAACAATGAGAAAAAACAAAGGCGTCATTCCTCCAGAATTTTTGTCTAACAAGACAAGAGCTGTAGGTTCTTTAATATTTGGTTACAAAAAAGACCGAAATCCCGTTTCATATGTAAGCAAAATTAATAAAGAAGTTATTTTGATGTCTACGATGCATGATAGGGGAGAGATAGATCAGGAAAGTGGAAAGTCAGGTATTATTCTGGATTATAATAGGGCCAAAGGTGGAGTGGACACGCTGAATAAATTATATGCTACATACAGTGCAGCCAGAACAGGTGGCCTCTATCGATCTTTTTCGCTCTTATAAATATAGCTGGAGTAAATACCCAGGTGAAGTACATAATGCTGAAAGCAAATGAAAGACCCATTTTACGTAGAATGTTTTTGAAAATGTTGTCCCTTGAACTAATGAAGGAATATACTCGTACGTATTCCAGGAGCAAAATTACTTGCCTTCCAATAGACCTCAAAGCATTTATACAGCTCCAATATCCACAACCCTCAACTTCAGCTTTATCGAGTCCACAAGAAAAAAAAGCGTGGGACATGCAGCCTTTGTGGAAGGTCTAAAAGCAGCTCCGCAACAATGGCATGTAGTTTGTGCGGTCGCTTTGTTTGCGAAACTCACTCTACAAAAAAAATTGACTGCAGTAATTGTCAGTAACCATGTGAATAATTTCCTTGTGTTGTAATACTGTGACCAGCCGTATACGTTAGTCGTTGGGAATTCGTGGGAAAGTGGCTCTTTTCTTGAAATTTTGGAAAAATAACACAAAGCCGTTACCACAGAACAACATTTAATTAAATAAGCTTTGATGGCAAAACACAAAAATACAGTATGACAGCAACATTGGCCATAGAATAAAAAAAACAAGCAAAAACCCTTGATCATTACCAAAAAAATGCATTGGAAAGGATAATTAACTGCAAAATATGAATTTCAAATATGCAGTAATAAAAATCCTATCAATGTCTTCTGAGACAAAAAAAAGAAAATGAATTGAAATTCAATAAAGTGAATAAAAGATATCTCTAGAGAGATGAGTGCACACGAAATTACTTTACAGAAAAATATCATCGGTATTTCAGGCGTAAAATGCCGTGGTGCTTTCAGTTTACAGAAATTGCAGTTAACCATCCACCCACATATGCTGCATAATCACTCTTTAGTACATTCTTTGCAAAGAATTCACTGGAATTACCATGGAATATTTCACATGGAATGGATACATTTTGGAATGAATACACAATTGGAATGAATACATTTTTTTTAAAAAAAACACGAAATGTTACCAAAAGTTGCATGAAACAAACTCCACGTGTTCATTTATCACAATTGAAATGCAACAAATTAACAGTTCTTTACAACCTACACCTTTGGTTGAAATTGGAAAGACATTTGTATTGTTTTTACTCCACAAACATCCAAGTTTCAGTAACTATTTACAGGCATCTAAGTTCATTTAGACTTCTTCGACCACTCATAGCACACACATTAATACTCTGCGAACTATTCACAAATGGCACAAATTGTTTTACAACTCAACTCGAATTTAACATCATTATCCACGTTTTATTTTAAAACAAAAACTGCACTCGCGTATTATTAACCAAACAAGTTTCTTTCACAAATCAATGCGGTTCCCCTCTAAGAAAGGCACATTACTTCTGATGTCTCTTAAAACTAGTGGTGCTACAACAGCACTTACTTTCCCGTATTAGAGGAAACAGCTAAGTAGTACTGTAATATTGCACTTTATGCGCTACTAACATCTTCGCTTGGAACTCATTATTTCCATTGCAGTGTTGTCAGAACTATGTGAATTCTACAACTTCACAAAAATAGAATGCAAAAGTTTTGTAACCCTGTATTGGAAAAAGAAGCCTGATACCCTGGAAATATAGAAATGCCTTCCATTGGGCCATGATTAGGGAAGAGTATTTTAAAACCATGCAACAAATTCTCTATTCACTACAAATGGTACAGCATTTGGTGCAAAACTAAATCTTTGCCTGCAAATATCAACATAAATTAGACAATTATAACTCCTTTCCATACAGCTCCATTAGGTCACAACAATGACATTAATTCACAGATATTCGCGAGCGCAAAGTGAATTCCATTGTTGCAGACCCTGTATTGTCGCTATTCTGAGAGCTATTAATCCTTTTTACTTCTTTCAAATATTTCAAAATAAACAATTTCTAAAATATTAATGTGTAAGTCTATAACAAAGTTCGAATGTAAGAAACCAAGAAAGAAATAATATACAAAATTGCACATTCTAATTTACGACGCATCCAGCTGTCCGAAGCGCAGTAAATTTGCAGCGGCCTGTTACGTTTGTCACAAAATTAAAGAAAAACTACTCGTATTTTGAAAAAATTAAGCATGACCGTATTTATTTTATTTATTTATTTGTCAACAAACAGAAACAGAATGGCAGACTTTCCCGTATTAGTTTCCTATTTTCCTGGGTCTTCGCTAGCTATTCGGAATTGCCACATACTCTTTCTTGCCAGCTACCATCTATCATCGCCAAAAGTACATTTTTTTGTCATTTTCTTAATTTTTCGGTTTCCTATTGGTAGAACAGAAACATTAATTTTAGAATATTAAAGAACACAAAAACCTAGCCGTAAATGGCAATTTTCTTTAAAAAATTATGTGCCGTTTAAGAGAAAATGGCGTTTCAGCACTACTAAAAATGCGAAATTTGAAGCTCATTTTCACAGAAAATTTTTGAGTTTTCAAAATACTTTATTTGAAGTTATTTGAAGCACTTACACTCACAAATATAATCATCTTTACAAATTGCGGATAATGTGCATATTAAAGATGTGAGAGATTTTTCAAAAAATTTACATTTATATAATTTTTGAAAAAAAACAAAAAAAACTCAAAATAAACTTCACGCTATACTAATGAGTGTAATTAGCACTATCCGTTACAAAAGTTTCAAGAAAAAAATTGCAGCCAAATACGAGAAAATGACGTTTGAGCATTTCTGAAAATGCCGAAATTTGAGCTACTTTTCACAGAAAACGGTAGTGTTTTCGCGAAACTTTACTTGACATTATTTAAAGCATATATACTCGTAAATATAATAATGTAAAAAAATCGCCGATAATGTAAATATTAACGACGTGAGAGACAAGTAAAAAATTTACATTTTTGTAATTTTTGAAAAAAACCAACCGATAGACCAAAATGGCTTTTATGTCATTGATAGAGTACATTTACCACTATCCCTACCAAAAGTTTAAAGAAAAAATTTGGAGCCGTTTTTGAGAAAATCTTGTTTTTATAATTTTTTAAAATTGCACATATTGCACGCAATATTGCACGAAAAATACCAAAATTGTGAAAAACATTTACATGACCTTTATTAAAGAACTCAATATGCAGAACAAATTTTATTTGAAGAAAAAATCTCTATCTTCAATTTTGTAGTTGGGGAAAGACGCCGAAAAAAATTCAAACTTTCACAATTTTCGAAAATTCAGAGCTGTACGTGAAAATCGGACCTATGTCATGTTAAAAAGTATATTTTCCTCTATTTATACAAGAAATTTAAAGAAAAAATTTGGAGCCGTTTTTGAGAAAATGTTGAAAATCCCCGGGGGGTTTCATATAAAGTACCCCCAAATTTTTAAGAATCTTTTTCAAAATCACAAAGTTTTGACTAGAATCAGATCGACTGGAGAATATCAATTTTGAAGAAAATCGACCGAACGGTGTAGGCGCTAGCGTTGACCACAGACGGACAGACGGACGGAATGCCGTCAATCGATTTTTAAGTTTAAAGAAGCAATAAATCATGGATTTAGACCACACCACGAGATAGAAGATTTTTTCTCTTAATTTAGCAACTGGTTTTATCCACTTATTCGTTTTCACGGCCCGGCAATTAATTTTTTTCCGCCGAAAATTGGCCATTTTTTCGCGGAGCATTACATAACTTTCCCTATACTACGTATATCACTCCGTGTATCACTCCGTGTATACGTACGTATACGGGAAAGTAAAAAAAGATAGTTCACAATGACCATGGAAATACCAATGGAACGGGTATGCCGGTCAATAAGCAAAAATGTTAATGGTAATAGACTTTGAACTACAGGGATAATCCACCATACTGTATTCTATAGTCAAATAGTCTCTACTTCTTACTACTTTTTTATAACGTCCTATTCAAAATTATAGTATCTTGAACACCGACCTGAATCCAGTGGCTGTGGCGTTCGCCACTAGCGCAAAACTCCCAAGCGAAGAAATGTGGCGGCGCACGTACTATCGTAGGCCTCGGCTCGTGCTCACAGCAACCTCTTCCTCCTCGCTTACGTGAGTTCACGACGTAGTTGCGTACAATCTGCCGCTCCGAGTTCCAAAAACGTTCTGAGGCAGATCTAACGGACCTCTTTCCCGTGTAGGGGCGGCGGCTCACCCCTCCTGCCTCCCCTCCAGCGTCCGCAGAAAAGGCGACAAGGTCGTCGTCGCGACCGCGTGAGGGCGCAGCGGGTCCCGCCGGCCATGTATTTACTCTTGCCAATTTATAAGCGTTCCTGAGCAGATTCAGGACCGCTACAATACAAAGAACAATAAATGTTGCTTTACATTTATTTTTGTCTATTTTTTATATAATAAACAAATTTAATAGTTATATACCCCAAAACACATTCTATTTTGAACATAAATTGCTTAAAATAAGTTGTTTAATACACTTAATCTACAATGAGACCAATAATTGAAGCCAAACAACGTATTGTACTTTTTTTTAACTCGCGACCGCTCATGTGACAGATATAGGCGCGACCGGTGGAAGGTTAAAGCAAACATTGATCGTTGAATTTTATTTTTTCAAATTTGTCAAGAAAATAAAGAGGTCGAAGTATGTATTTCTCCCTTAAACAAAGGTTTCATCCATATTTAAGGAATGAAAATGTTTAGATATTTGGGAACTTCTAAGTCTGATTCGTCCAATACAACATAGTGGACTTCATTCCAAAAAAAACTGCTACAAGAAGTGGACAGAATAGTTAAGGTAATACATGAGCACGAGTGGGGCAGGAAGTATGGGACGAGGTGGGAGCAAGAGACCTGGTCAATATGCGTGACAAAGTGGTAGGGACACACGTATCTGATACCGAGTCTCACTTAACCATCATGGTTACCGATGCAAGGAGCCGAGAATTGTAATATTGTTTTGTAAATTTTTACTTTTTTATTTCATATGAGATTACAAAGATATTATTTTTCTGTATTCCTACATTATTAACGAAATTTTTTCAAAGAAATGGTTCATAAAATGACATCTTACGGCACAGATTATGATATATTTGCCGATTGTGGTACGAATACCGATTACTCGTAATTGCATCATATACTCAGCCACATATTCGCAGCGAGAGAATCGTGGGATGATACAGTCTAATATAAAAGAACGTCTGTAACTCGTTCATAATCGTACTTTTTTGCATTTGTACAAATTTGAAAACACTTTCCCCACGTCGCTAGTTATCAAAACACTTACTCGTGCAATAAATCTTAACATTATAAACTAGCTTTATAATATGCTATTGCGAATGACTGAAGGTTTCCGAAATGTTTTTTATGAACTATTATCTGTACGTTTTTTTTGTCCCCAACATTAAATTTAAATTAGAAAATTTAATGCCATTTATTATTTTGTTCCACCCTTTAAAATTTTGTCATTTGTATACGTGTTATATTTCATGGAAATTTTAAGTACCGGATTTATTACAACATTTAGTTATCTACATTTATTGTTGATTCTGTTTCTTCTTTGACTATTTGAAAGTACAATGTTTCTTCGCATTAACCCCCTTCGTGTGTATTTATCAACCTCTTTCTTCCACATAGGAATGTTGATTAGTTTTTATTGTCGTTTGAAAAAATAATTCAAATTATTTTTTGATTGCAGAATGGTAATAATTACCTAATAAATTTTTCATATTTCCTAAAGTTTATCTTCTTATTCCACCATTCGTCGAGTTTGTCGTCTTTCGTACTATTTTGCTGCTTCTTGCGAATATGATTTTCTGTCCCTATCTTTCATTAGGACTGTTCTCTCTTTCCCCATTATCTCTTCTCTCCCTCTCTCCCCCACTCTCTCTCTCTCTTCCCCACAACACACACACACACACACACACACACACACACACACACACTACACACAAATATATAAACAGCATGCAAACATATATTCCCATACATTGAAAACATAGTAACGTCACTCATCATACCTCACCCCTATCTTTGTCTTCCATACTGTCTCATTGCTTCTTTCGTATATGAATTTCATTTTCTCTTTTTCCTTTCCTTCCCATGGTTTGCCTGCGCCGGTGCGTCTCGCGAAGGCGCGTGTCCCGCTCTTTCAGCCGCCGGTGGGACGTCTTCGCACGGGATACAGTGCTGCCCCCGCCGCGCCGCCGCCTCCTACATCTCCTCGGGCAATAACCCAATTTGCTCGGCCACGAGCTCGCGCTTTCAGGGCTCCGATCCTCTGAGCTTCTTTCACCCACATCGCAGCTGCTAATTGAGGAAGCGGAGGCGACAGCCTCCACCGTCGCCGTCTCCTCCTCCACCTCCTTCTCGGAGGGGTTCCACGCGCCGTTCGCACGGCGAATCGTCGGTGGCGCTTTGAGTGGAGCGAACGAGAAGCTTTTTACTTTACTTCGTATTAAATACTAGTGGCTCGGTTGGCACTTGCGAATATTCTTTCGACGGATTATTAAAAGTTGTCCTTGCCACGTTTATGCAGTTTTGTGTGCATACATTATGGTTGATTATCACTCTCCCTTCTTCCCTCTCTCTCCCTCCTTCCCCCTCTCCCTTCCTCCCCCTTTCTTTCCTTCCTTCTTTTCGTCTCTCTCTCCCTTCTTCCCTCTCTCTCCCTCCTTCCCCCTCTCCCTTCCTCCCCCTTTCTTTCCTTCCTTCTTTTCGTCTCTCTCTCCCTTCTTCCCTCTCTCTTCCCCTCACTTTCCCTCCTTTCTTCCTCTCTCTCTCTCCCTCCTTCCCTATCTCCATCCCTCTTCTTGCTCTCTTCGTCCTTTAATTTTCTCCCTTCCCTCCCTCCTTTCCTCTCTCCATCCCTTTCTCCAAATGTTTTCCTTTCTCTCGCGCTTCCTATGTACCTCTCTCCTTATCTCCTTCCCTCTTTTATTCAGTTTTTCTCTTCGAGACACACAGTAGAAAGCCACTCAGCTTTTCGCAGCTTGGGGATATTCGGCAGTTATCGGAGATTTCCTTTTATCAATGGTAAATGGGCCATAAATGGATTTGTCATTAGCCCAACACTCTGCCCTAAATATAGAAAAGAGAATCGGATGATTAAGGATGTGTCATTCGCGGTTGATTTTTGGCCCATGCGGGTGTTGATTTATTTTCGTCAAATATCAATAAAAAACTCTATTGAACATATGAGAGAGAAGTATATTCTGCGCTCCTTTACTCTGAAAGATCAATAAAACCTCAATGCTACAAATGAGAGGGAAGTACAGTATATTCTGTGCTCTTTTATTCTTTGCTTCGACATTTGCCTGAAAGTGATCAGTAAACTACGCAAACATTACCAATCAGGGTAGTCCTACGGCACATCCAGTGAGATCACCGATTCATATTCAGTACACAGGGCCGTTTCTTTTTTCAATCTCTAATTGTCTATAAAAAGGTGCGAGTGAAAAAAAATAGTATTCTACCAAAAGTTAAGTCCAAACATGGTTACTTATCCGCATAATCGCCATGAAGGTTCAGGTATTTGTCTTATCTGTGCAAAACTCCAGCTATAAATTGACTTACCATTTAAATATTGAAATTAATGCAAGGCATTTTTTATTGTTTATATTTTGTTATTCTATAACTATTTTTACCGTTAATGTCAGCATTAAAGATAATAATATTAAAATGTAATAAATAAAGTAGTTTTGGTAGTGAAAAATACATGTTTATCAAAATAGAACTTACGAAAGAATCGTAATATAAATCGTTCTCTCCCTAAGCAGTGAGAAAGTTGCTGAAGTAAAAAGACGAATTGTAAGTTGCTGGAAATATATTTTTTATATTCTTTAGAATCAAATAAAAAGCAGATAACTCTTCGAATATTAAAAGTTGTAGTTAATACTCATAGACGTTTTCAAAGTGTTTCAATGCTACTACATGTCACCTCAAACAAATACAATTAATGTTTTTAATAATTTGGTTACAAAAATGTTCTTTAAATATATCAGTACTCTTCGTTTTCACTGTTATTTCAATTTATTTAGAGTACATTCTGTTTCGCGACAATCAAAACACGCCTCTGGATATTCACAAAAAACAGGTTTTTATGATGTATTTTTTGTGAAAAGTATATGTGTTCATGTATCGGATGCGCACACTGAAATAAATGCATTATTTCGAACTCCATCGTTGCGGACTAAAATTACTCTTAAACAAAAAATTTGGTTCTTTATAATGGGCCAACATTTCACTTGCATCTAGTGTGTTTGACAGCTGGTTAAACGGACAAGAACGTTTTTGGTTCAACGTGAATCTGTTTTTCTTTTCCTTTTTCAAAACTAACTTATCAGATAAAAAACATTGCGAAATATTCGGAAAGTGAATGTTTATCAGAGTTAAAAACTGTAAACTTTTAAATTCTTTCTGTTATTATTAAAGAAGGAAGGTTCACTCAAGAGGGTGGTTGTTGTTGTTTAGACTCTTCTGTATTCACTACTGACTTCTCATTTTTTGAACAATTTTAATTGTGTTGATACCAGCTTTGATTACACAGCTCAAATATGCATTTTTCACTAGATATATAGATTTTTTTATTTTATACACTTAATGGTGAATCCATGTATTGCATAGCGTGTCAGAACTTGTCTTGTGTCTAGATTAGTGTTTTCCCAGTTTCGGTCGAGTATAGCGCCGGTGTTGTAAAAATCTAGTTATATTTGCATTCTTTCATGTCTTCTTTCTTCTGTGTTTCGTACGGAGTGGTAGATGTGAGCAGTAGCGTCTCTCGTACGTCTTCTACGAGGTAAAAGGTGTCTTTCGCTAACTCCTATATTATTTCTCTTAGTCAAATGGATTTAAACAAAGAGCTATATCATTGGAAGTAATCAGTTGTACTTAATAATTTATGAAAGTAGTAAAGTAAAGAAAATATTACTTAAAACAGTCTTCATATTTTCGTATTGAATTTTAAAATTCGTACGACAATATGAATACATTTCATTGTTATACCATCGAATTTTAAAGAGCGTTAATGAATAATTAAACATAGCGTTACGAAAATGTTTTTTGAATATTCATAACTGTAAAATTTGAATAACCTTTAATTGTTATCGCTTTTCAAAACCTTTAATTGGTATTACTGGTCTGTGATACCGCATATGCTTAATTCCTATAATTCAACGTATTATTTGACAACATTGATCTTATCTGCTACTCTAAAAATTAACATTTGTTTTGTAAAGATTTATGATGATGCAAAACTTCCAGTTCGAGTCCCGGTCATGGCAGGGTTTGTAACAAGATCACGACACACACATTAGGGAACCGGGGAAAGTTTCGTCGAAAGCGAATGGGAGGAGTGAGAACGAGTGTAGTGGAATATGACGGGGTTGGTGAGACAATATCAAGAAATGACGGGTGAGATGGCACAGAGCTTCAATTGACGTTACTGCAGTGCCTCTGAACGGGGGGTTCAAAAGGTCGAGTCCTGACGGTGGCAGGATTTTCGACACTAGCTAGATAGCTAGGACGAATTTGGCCGCTTTCTGGAGAAGAATTCTTGCGGTCGGATGCTCTGATAGGTAGTTTTCCCTGATTTCTCCAATAAACGCCAGGCTAATTCCGGTGCAGTACCCTAACAAACGCGCCACGGACCGCAGCCGATTTTTCTTTCCTCTTCCTTGTTCTATCGTCACCCCAAACTTACACACACTTATATGCATTAAACTATAGCAAATGGCGGGATACCAGTCGAGAACTAAGAAAGGGCAGTACTCCGCTAGTGGGAGATACGTGGTTGGGGAAACCCTAGCTGACGTGTAGGTTGGCGCCAGATCTCATTATCCAGCAGCGGAATATCACCGACACATCCCGGGAAAATCATTCACTACAATTGCAGGACAAATGACAGCCGTTGACGCACAAATAATCAATGGAGAGTAAGCACACCACTTGGAGAATTTCTTCATATTAAATGCGTTCATTGTTGGTAGTATTGGAATCATTTTCAAATTCATGTCCATTCTCTTGGTCTTGTTTGGCTTCAAAATCATGATCATGATCTCTATAATTACATGTTATCTCCTAGTTTTAGTATCACTAGGCGAAAAAACAAATACTTAACGCAATTGGTATCATCGGTATCTCATACTGTACCGCACAAAAATATTAAACAACTCCAAAAAGAAACCACTAGTGAAGCTCTAACATTGTTCAGAGATAGATCTACACTAGGAAGGTAGATGCGGAGCCGCTGTATGTCTAGACATAACAATCAGTGATTGTTGCACAAGTGTGAACTTGCCGGCGCGGTATGTCAGACCGCGATACCAAAGCGCAGTTTGAATGGTAATTGAATTAAAATCAAGCATAATCTTGTTCTGCGTGGCTATGTAATAGAGTTAATTATAGTAATTATAGTAATTATAGTAATTATAGTTAATTATAGTAATATAGTTAATAGAGAAAATTAAGAGGATATAAACCTTCTTGATGAAAAAAACAACATAGATGCGCAAACTTTCATGAAGATCGGTCACACTGTGTCTGAGTTTACTGCTCTGCTAGACTTACGTCAATTTTTATATAGATAGATTCTAAGTTAAATATTAGTATCATATGGTCATATGTGAAAAATGAAGAAAAAGTATGATTCTCAAGAAAATGTTAGACTTCTGTCTAAAAGAAGAAAGGTGGACACGAACATAATTGATTCGAAAAAAGTATACAATATTTTTTGTAAATGTGTGGCAATGTAATAATGTATTAATATAATTAATTATATATATTATTAATATAATTAATTAAAAGGTATTAAATTAATTTTTTAAAGAATATAATTCTGAGTACAAATAAGGTTTTCTTGCACTGAAAAATCATAAATAAACGAACATATATTTTGTACTGGTGAGGAAAACTGAGGAGTTCTCATTGTCAAATAGAATTAAGGATTTTTGGATGGAAAATTTTATTGAACTTGATGATGAACAAAGGGGAATATGTGTTGTAAATAATGTATTGGAAGAGTTGAGTAAACTTAAATGTAATATTCTAATGTAAATTTAAAGTAAAAGTTTTACTAAACGAATTTGCATGGGATCCCATTTTAGAAGCTTTGATCATAGTTTCACATGATATAATTTCCAAAAGATATTTGGAACGACTGATTGAGTAAATAACAAGTGTCATTTATGTGCTAAATTCACTAAGACAGTAACTTGAACGAAATACGCTAAAACATTAATTATAATTAGTTATTTTTATTATGTTACGTTTTCAGAAAAAAATTCAAATAGTCCATAAAGGGTTTTTTATTGAAAATACCTGTTCATTGCTCTTCAATGTCTTTCATTATGTTGACTTTGCATTATTTATTCCCGTTCATTATTTTTTAAGCTTTCAATATCCCTTTTTATCTTAAATTTCACCCATCATACTTATAATGTCTTATTAGGTTTAAATTCTCCATAAGCATATTTAATCTCGAGATCAATCCAATATAATTAACGTTCGCTCTCCAAGAAACTCAGATCCTTTCTCATTTATGTCTAATCACTAAAACCAATTATTTTTAACTTCCGCTCACAATGACATTTTGACAACTTTAGGTTCTTGAATTCATCTACGAACTTATAACCTCAGTTGTAATGACTTCATCCACAGCTCTTATATTCATATATATTAAAACAGGTGTGGCTTGCTTTAACAATAGTTTCTTCTTATTTAGCTAACTTTGCATTCAAATTCGGATATTCATAATATTACATTTTATTGGTAAATGAAAAAAATCAAAAATTTATTCGAAGTATTTCTTCAGAATAATAATATTTCGCAATTATTTAATAAATATCTCTTAACTTATTTCTCCCTAATAATTTGCTGTGTTGATATTAAATTTCTTTACGAGGAAAATTAGAATGTTTCATTCATCTCTGTTCATTTTATGAAAACGAACTTCAATATCTGGTTTGTTGTAAAAAATTGCTTCTTTATCTTGCAGCCTTTAAATTTTGTATTTCGTTGAGGGAAGAAAATGTATTTTTCTGCCCAAGTAATTCTTCCTGAATCTACACAACGACTTTCGTTTTTCTTGCTTTAAAATTTCACCTGCCTTGCTTCTTTGTATATCATTTCATGGCCCACAGAACATCGTTCCTGCGACTTGTTTAATATAAAACCAGCGCTATCGTAACCAAACTCATTTTCTGAAACTGGTAATTGAAAGTAGTACTACACAAACTATTTAAATCTAAATCCACACGATTCTCAAGTATTTACATGTTTCCGCACCTTAGTAGGTTTCCAACTCACCTTCCTAACTGCACTCTCACAAACATAAAAACTCTTGGTGTGTTCCCACTGTATCTTTTTTGGTCCTTTGGTAGCTACGTGTCTTGAAAATTGAGCCAACATTCTCACCCATCCCTACACTATTTAAGTATTTGAAGGTTTCCTGATATAGAAATTAAAATTATTGAATCGTTTTGATAACCAGAGTTTAACAACTGCAGTTAAAAATCGATCACTTGAGTTATTTGGGATCATCTACATAATTAGCACAAACACGTAAGGAGCATATACAGGGCGGACAAAATAATTTTCGCTGGAGATACCGGGCGAATTCCTAACCAGGTAAAGCACCGCTCCTCACTCTCACATTATCTCATCCGGCGATGCACAGCCCTTCGCCCTCACCTCACTACCACCCCTCAACCTCTCCTCACCGGGTGAAACATCGCCCCTCACCCTCAGCTCACCTCACCTCACCGGATAAAACTCTACACCTTACCCTCACCCCATCTCACCGGGAGGATCACCACCAGGATGAGGCGAGACTCCGCAGTCGCGGTCGTCTTCTTATTCTAAGAGTTAAAAACCAGATTTCCTGGCAGCTTTAAGAGCGTGAAGAAATTTCTTCACGCCCTTAAAGCCTTCTGCAGGCGTGAAGAAATTTGCTTCAGGACACACTCGTTAGACATATTTCCTCCGTCTATAAATATTGTCACTCCGTAAATGGTGACCAGTCGTGTATTGTGGCCTCCCTGATTAATGCCTGATCTAACCCTTTCTAACTTTTTACTTAGAGAAATAATTGAAAGATCAGGTGTATGCAGAACGAAACCTTAATGCGAAAGAACAGGTCCGGCGCTGTTTTGAGGAATAAATCGCCAAAATCCCGCTTAAATGAATATATCGAAATATGTTGTGGAAGGGACAAGAATGAATTCGAGCCAATAGACTCCACTTTCAGCATCAGGTTGAAAGTGGGACGAAAGTGTGAAATACATCTCTGCTCGGAGCTGAGTCAGCCCTTGCTAGCAGCCACTACCTCGTCCCACTGGATCCCGCTTTACGGTTTTCGGCGACATGTTAGTGATGCGCACTGCACTGTCCTCCTTTAAGAAAAAAAATGAGAAAAATAGCAGGTTTTAATTCTCCGATTTATATTGTTATATTTCCATTTATTTTTACATATTCTTTATTGCACACCAACACAAATATTTATTTCCCTCCCCTGACACTTGAGCCTATTGAGAAGCCATATTTTCGTTCGTAATATTTGCTTTGAAACCAAACCCTTGGCAACCAAATGTCACCAATCCTCAATCTTCAGTCCTTCTTCACCGCTTTATGGAAAAATTCTTCCTTTAGGAGGAAACATGAGAGACAACTACATCCTTCTACAAAGCATATTGTTTGCAAGTTGTTAGAAATGGTCACCTGTTGCTTATTAAAAACCCCTTTGACACAAAAAGCAAACTATTATACGCTCGTTTCACCTAGATACAAAGAGCTCTTCCGTTGACAATTGTGCATTCACATTAAATTACTTTCAATTCAATTCAATTCAGAAAACTAAAGTTAGCGCTTTTATAGTTGAATAAATAAAAAATTTTGTTTATAAACTGTTAATGCTTTAGTTATGAGGGACACACACATATGTTTACCCGTCAATACATCCACACAAACATTCATACAAACATTTTGCCACACAAACAAAATCCAGGTTTTTATTTTCGAAAAAAAATGTTTGTTTAATCATTTATTTCGTATTCAATTAAACATATTAAATCACATTTAATATTTTTTAAAGATGCCAGAGCTATAATTCGATAAATTATGTATTTAACAATTTTGAAAATAGTGCAATACTTTAGATGTACGTTGTATTACAATAACATACAATACATTAAATTAAAAATTATTGAAATGCTTGAGGGGTATAATAAACGTTAGAAAGAATAGTTAAATTTAGAAGATATTGAATTAAATAGATTAAACAGTAATGTTTACGGGATACAAAAATGTCTTTGGGAAAATATGAAAGAATACGAAGAGCAGAATAATTTTGACCTGGTGTAAAGTGTTGAGTTTGTTTAATCCTAAAGGTTTTAATGAAGTGAATTTGAAGCTCTCTGTGGATTTTTTATTCAAAAGGAACCAATCTGCTTTTAGTACTTTTCTTAGGAATTCATTTTGTATAATTTGTGAATAATGTTTTTAAAATGTATGTATAAACGTGAAGACTTATTTTACAACCCAAACCTCAACTTTAAAAAATTGACAAATTCTAGTATTTTTCTGTACTAAGAGTAGCGAAAGTAAAAGAAAATGTAGATAGATAAGTAAGTAGGATACGTAAAGTACGATAAGTAAAATATTGAAAAAGTTGGAACATACTATAGTTTTCTTTTGTCTCTTACTTTATGAACGTGTCAGATGAAGGGTGCAGATATTCAAAGCAGAAGCCCTACAGCCACAATTCCGCGCACCCACCGCGTAATTCAATCTGCTCCAATGGACGCTGGGGCCACTGTGCGTCGCGGCGCCGCTTCCGTCGCCAGCGCCAGGCGCTCGGGCGGGGAGCGCCCAGTTGAACAACGCCCGCACCCGGATGGCAGCTCGCGCCCGCCCACCTCCCGCCCTGCGCGCCGTGCTAATGGAAACGCCCGTGTTCTTGTTGATGGACGAGCCCTCCAGCACGGCTGGCCGCGGGCGTGGCTGGCTCTACTTGGCGCGTGGTGAGTGCGGCCGCCACCGCAGAGGCGTCTCTCCCGTGGGGCGTCGCCGCCGACGTCCTGGCCGTCGCTTGAGCTGTTGGCCGGTCACGGCCTCCGGCACTGGCTCCGCCCCGATTTGACACTTGCCACGGCTTCCACATTCTTGATTCATATCTACCGTCGCATCCGCATTCATTTCAACCGCCCATTTTGTATGCTCCGTTGCCAACTGTCCGCCACCTTCGCTTTCGTATCTACACAGTAGCCTCGCCATCTATATCTGCCATAGTAGCTTCACCTGTCCAAATCTTTTACTTTACTCCGACTCTGCTCTACCTCTAACTCTCCATCTCTCCCTATATCTTTACTTCTCTACTTCTCCCTCTACCTTAACTTCAACCTATTTCACAACCACTATCTCTACCTCCATCTCCACCTCCACCTCTACCTCTACATCTACGTCTTCTTCTACTTCCACCTCTACCTCTATGTCTTTTTTGCTTCTGCCGCATTTTTGCCATCATTTAAAATTCAAAACTGTAACTGAAATATGGAGAAGAGAGTCATACGTATATAAAATATGTACTATTATGTGATTGGGAAGTTTAAAGATAACACTGCTCAACAAAGAAACAAAACAACAACTTTTTTCTCACTTCCCCAGAATTTTTCAACGAATTTACAGTAAATTGGGAATGCTGAATCCAGATTTGCCGTTAGCTTCGTTGAATTGGCTTAGTGTTTGTTCTACGAACGTTGTAATGAATGATACTATCACAAAACTCACAGCATCTAATGCAAATATCTACCTTTATACAAACACTGTTTTTTTTTAATTTTAAACATTG
This sequence comes from Acheta domesticus, assembly GCA_031308135.1. Lineage (NCBI taxonomy): Eukaryota > Metazoa > Arthropoda > Insecta > Orthoptera > Gryllidae > Acheta > Acheta domesticus. Next base: position 98,580,885 of record JAHLJT010004567.1, on the reverse strand, counting down.
AGTAGCACATTATTTTCAGAATACTTTAATTGAGCTTCGTTTTATTAATACATTTTCTTTTGTTACAAAACAGTGAGTTCTTCAGGAAGACGTTTTTTAAACGACTCTAATATATTTCACTACATTTGTGGGGAATTTACTCTACAAAAATGTTACAAGCTTGATAGAAAAAATAAAAAAAATATTTTGGTATAAAACTCGGTGATCAGGATAAATTGTGGGCTCGTCATACGGTATTCAAAACTTATGTGGAGTGTCTCCCTCAGTGGAAAACTAAAGACTTTAAAATTTGGTGTACTAATGGTATTGAAAGAACCCTAAAACCATCATGATTGTTATTTTTGTTTTGTAAACGTAAAAGTCTTCAGTCCTTACAAGAAAAAGAACTGGAAGTAGCCTGAGTTGGAATCAGCAAAGCAACCTGTGCCACGTGGACCTTATGTTCCCATACCTGTGTTCACCACACTCTCTGGAACCCCTATGTCCGATAGTGATTCTGGGGTGCAATTCAGGAAATAGCAATGGAAGTGAATATGATGGAAGTGTTGTTAAAAACGAGCACTTCTCGAAAGATAAGTTGAGTGATTTAATACGTGACCTCAGTTTGCCAAACCCAACAGTTCAACCTTTAGTATCCAGACTAAAAGAAAAGAAATGCCTGCCACTGGAAGCGAATATAACATTTAACTGGTTATTGGTACAGCTTTGTCGCAGTTGTCAAGAACTTTTTGGGTAATCATAAAGTAGAAAATTATTCAAAACTGGTGCAAGTCTTACTTTTAAATTTTCGAAATTTGGGTGCAGCTATGAACATGAAGGTACACTCTCTCCATAGTCATCTAGACAAATTTCCAGAAAATCTTGGCAATATGTATGAGGAACAAAGCCAGCGGTTCCATCAAGAAATAAAGGTAATGGAAGTTAGATATGAGGGCAGATAGGATAGACACACAGTGGAAGACTACTACTGGAGCCATCAACGTTATTTCCTGATTTGCCACATAAAAAGATATCATACAAACAACGCTTTTCAAACAATTAATTGTGATTTGTTTCAGGCTGCAAGTAAAAATATATTGAATATATTAATATTACATATTTCAATAGTTTAATTTTGTATAAATAGGCATATCTAGTTACATTTAGTTCACGTTTTATGCAATTTACGAATAGCTTGTACTCCATAAAATAATATTTCTCGATGCGATTTTCATTATCTCAAAAATTAGAGCCAATCTACCGAAACCAATGCCATATTTGGAATCTGCGCATTAAACATACCCTAAAATGGCTTTAAGTTGTTCGGCAAGAAAATGCGTGTTGACCAGTGTAATGTGAACACATGAAATAACTGAATTAGAATAATGAAATATTATTTGACCTGGATTTATTTTACCCTGAACCACAGAGCGACTGCAACTCTGTAGGCGTCGGTGTCGTCAATGACAGTAGTGGGAATATCGCCGGCGGGTGGGGCTATGGGTGGGGGAGATGAGTGGAATGATGGATGAGGTGACGGATAAGGAGGCAGACAGAGTGACGTGCGGGCCGACCGGTGTGGCCGATGGGTGTGACGGAATGGCCCATGTGTCCCGACGATGGCGGCGATCCCAGTGACATGGGCAGGAAAAGCGACAATGAAGGCAGCGGTGATTGTGCTCAACACTATCAGAACACTTTTGCTTTGGGGAGGGACAGGAAAGCGTGAGAAGATTTACATGACATTGAGCGTTGAAAGGGTGGAATGGAGGTGTTGAGTAAAGGGAAACTAGGCGAGGTTGGTGAAGGTGACAAGTAGTCCAGTAATGTTAAATGTATGTAATGGTTCAACGGTTTTAAAAATAATTGAGGCTTTGAAATCTATGGCTGCCGGAGGGAACATGATAAAAGTGACTTAACATTCGAATGCTGTCCTTGCATCTCTCAGATACACAGTGACTTCTTTGTGTAACTGCAGACGTGGCTGTAGGGAGGGGATACCCTCCCTTTACCTATCGTCCTATCTGGGGGGAAGCTATACGTCAGTACAGAGCCAAGCTTTGTGAAGTGACGGTCGTCGTCATAAACGGGCAGTGTACTCTCAGATACGACGACAGTGAATTCATAAGTGTTTTTATCGATCTATATTTCTGTTTAATTCTAATTGTTAAGTATAATATGGGTTCACTGTTATTTGGTTCTATTGCAACAACCGAACATCTGTCAATTTCTTTGAGGCTTCGCGAAATTTTGCCTCGAAAACAATAACCGAACAATCCCTCAAGTCTATACTCTGAACGCCGAACGTGCAAGTAGAAAGCGTTTGCCAGACTTGCTGAGCTACAAAAACATCAAGACATCTGCGGGACAAAGAAGTACATCTGCGGGACTTGTGGACAGTACTTATGTCTCCAACATTGTGCTTTTAATTTGTACTGATGGTTGTGATACAGGGCATTCAAAGAATGAAGAAGACTGAACAGTTTTTCCCATTATTATTTGTAAACCATATTTAACTTAAGTTCATTATTTTGTTCCTTTTCACAAGACTTGTGTTTATATCTCCTTTGCAAGTGTGTTGTATGTTTTTGCTAATGAAAAGCTAAAAGGATCTCTTCTTTTCATTATTTATCACATTCCCCGCGAATACTTAAGTAAAGAGTAGATACATTATGGAATTTACGAAATGTATTTGATAGATATAAGGACAGCAGTGACATAAGTTTTTTGAGGATAGCATTTGAGTGTTAAATTTTCACTTTCTTTTTATCAATATTTGTACATGTATTGTATAGTTAAGCTTTTTCAGTTAAGAAGTTTTTTTATCCCGTTGCCGCTAAGTAATCTAATTACTATTGTTGTTACTAATAATTATTCCGCCCTCTCAATCTCAGTTAATACATTAAATATAATTCATGGAAATAAATAATCGATTGTGTGATTGCCAAGTAATGCAAAACCTTTGATGAAGTCGACAGTTCTCGGATACATATTAATTGGTTTGGGTCACTGACAAAGGAGTCAGCGACAGCAGCTAAAACACCGCAGCAAAGATAAGCGAACGCAAACTGTGGTGGTGATATTGAGTATAACGGTGATGGTTGAAAGGGAAGAAAGGGTGATCTGACGCTGCGAGCATGTATTGGGGAGGAGGGGTTGCCAAAGGCCTCTGTGCTTGGGTTCTCCTTTGTCCAAAGCCGAAACCAAACAACACAGGTGGGGTTACAACGCCGGTCAATCGAAAATTACTTCCTCAGATACTAAACTATACTAACTACTGAGAAATATATCAAAGGGGCGCTCTTTGATATTAAACGATTATTGGAAACTAATTAACTTTTCAGCACGGTTGTTCCCGTAATAAAACGATGTATTGTGTGATATTAAATATATTCGTGGAGAAGAAAGAAAATTTTAAAGCGCTGTCTTCTGTTGTAATAAAAATAGTTAAGTGTTGTACCTTAAGATATGAAAGTAGGAAATACCGCCGCAGAATTTAAAAATTCCCTCGAGTCAGGCACAGTGGTAACAAAACCAATACTGTATCCTTCATGCTCCAATTCGTTTTGCGTCCCGAATGTTTGCGAAATAGTACGATTCCACTGTTCTGCTTTATACAAGGGATTTATTTTGTTTTGGTGATAACATTTCCGAATATTCCGGCTAATAGTGTGTCGAAAATATATTTTAAGAATAAATTAATTAGTATATAATAGTTACAATATTTGTTCAAATGCACTTGTGTTTGATACTTTTTACACACACTAAAGTATAACTTGCGCCATGATTTTCCGACGCACGTCTCATCATTGTACGTCAGTACAATGGGGCCAATTATTGATCAAAATATTCAACCTAATATCGTTTCAGCACTCATTAAATAATAAGAAATTTTGAATAAGATTTAGAAAATAAAACTTTTTGTGTAAATAAGACTAATAGTGTATCAATTTATACTTTCTCGCCTTACGGATACTTCGTAAATAAAGTTATGTTATTGTGCTGCGGAAAACGACGAATTTTCGTCAGAAAAACTCCTACAGCTGAGGTCTAGTAACGCAAAAGTAGCTAAATGCTAAATTTTGTTGCTAAATTTAGAAAAAAAAATCCCCTAACTCCTGGTGTAGCCAAAATCCATGTTTTGTTGCTTCTTCATACCACAAACTCGATTGACGGCAAAAAGGCCGGCCGTCTTGTAATAATCCCCCACCCACGCATTTATGGAGGAAGATTATTTACGAATTTAGTCCTGTTCTTCTAACTTCGAGGGATGCGGAAAGGAGCAGGTCTTGCAATCATGGATTGCCAAGAAACACATTATTCATTCTGGTAACATTATAATGACAATTTACATTACACGGCCAACGCGCGGCCCGCCTCGCTATAAAAAAAAAACAACAATTACAAAAAGTGCGTGTTGCTAACGCAAGAGTTCATCACACCCTCTGTGAGCTCGTCCTCAGGTAAGCGGACGATCCTTCGCCCTGGCTGCAAGGTTGGTGGCCGCACAAAGAGGGCGGTGCGGCGGCGGCGGCTGTGGCGGCGGCGGCGGCTACGGCAGCGCGGGGTACGCCGGCGGCCGTGATACTTCAGCCACGTTGACGCGGGCGGATGTGACCGCCGATAGTTTGTTTTGTGAATCTGCTAAGCTCGGGCACTGCTGGCGAGTGGCATCCACGCAACCATCCGTTACCATATAACTCCGCCAGACTTGAAGTGTGGAGAGCGTACCATTACTGCTTGCTCCAATACATAAGATGTTAAAATCGAGCGCAAGTCTAGCACTTCGCGATATGCGGCAGATGCCGCGCTCTCCTTCAAGAGCCGGAGAGGCCGTTTTGAAGTTAACTCGTCAGTAAATTCTCGGAATCTGTTCATTTGCCTACAGATACGCTCACCACCAAACTTCTGTCTCCCACCATCCCCTTGTGAGGTTATCCTCTGATTCGTTATTTTAAACGAAAGGTGTGGGAGTGAGACCTCGCTTTGGCCAATAGAATTATCGGCGCATGCCCTGTTGGAAATAACATTTGGGGGTGTGAGAATTCCCGGAATAAGTTTCCCTTGATGTATTTCTGGGAAGCGCAAATCGGCAACGTCCGGCCCCGGCTGCGCTAAGAGGCCTAATCCGTCGATGGGCGCTACCCTGTTGAACGTAGTGAAAGGTCTTAAGACGGTGACAAATCTCTAGTGGGCGCGGGCGCCGGGACGGCGCGGGGCGGGCGCGGGCACTGGTGGCGGTAGCGGCTAAGTGCGGCTCTTCCACGGGCTCAAATCTCGTATACACGTTTTATATGATGGGAATCGATGTACTGTTACAGTCTGTCTGTCCGTCTGTGGTCAACGCTAGTGCCTAAACCGTTCAGCCGATTTTCTTCAAAATTGATATTTCCCAATCGATTTGGCTGATGTCGAAGCTCCTGCAATTTGAAACCGATATTTTAACTTTGGGGGGTACTTTACAAAAAACCCTTGGACATTTTCAAAGTTTTCAAAAAATGGCTCTATCGTTTTTGATTATTATTGTTTTGTTAGATAATGTGAAGGACGATTAAGAGAATTCTACATGTCTCATGTTCGTTGAAACCCTGATTTTTTTTAATTGCAAGAATTAAACTTTTTTGATGTATTCCTACCACTACATCTATGACAACACAGATTATTTTCCTTAGTGAAATCTGTTCTTTGGAGATAGATTTTGAAATAAGATCTTATAGAATTGTCCGCAAATTTAGTACTTTCTTCGTAATTTTGCATGAAAAAAGGGCGAAAAAGTACGTGTTATTTTTGCACCCCTGGTTTTTTGTAACATCGACATTTTTTAAACATTAAAACACTAGCAATGTGTTACGTTATTACCTCCTGTGTAAAGAGGTTGAATAATAAGGTCACGACAAGCTGGTCGGTCATCGAGTTTCGAAGAGCACCAAAGATTGTTACGATTTAGACTGTAAACTGGGACATTCTATACATCTGCGTGAATAACTTAATTAATAATTAAACAAATATTACTACAGCAGTCTGTATGTGTTAAGACGGTCCAGTTTTTTTAATTAAATTTTGTTGTTGAAGAGTGTAAAGAACGTTTAAGAGAATGATGTAGGTATCATTTTCGTTGATATCTCCAATTATATAATATCTCCAGACCTTCTCGCAGTACTTAGTTTTCTAATCTCTTTATTTTGAACGAGAATTTCGGTCATGATTATTTTCCCAGATACTTTCTTTGGCCGCCCAATGGAAATATTTTCACATTCTCTAGATATCTTGGTTTCCTAATGCTAGAAATACACCATACACTTATCACTGTGTAAATGTAAAAGCAATGAATAGTAAAGGTGGTCGCATACGCTAAGTAGAGAGCACGGACGGCTGGAGGAAGAAAAGTGGAAGGAGGGATAAGTTATTAGAGAGAAGAGCAGTAGATGAGCCAGAGAAAGAACGACGAAAGGAGTAGAGCAGTGTGAGGAGGGGTTGGCGCTCTTGGAAAGCACGCCCGCAGGGCTCCGTGGCCAATTGACAATGATGGTTGGAAAATAATGGTTGGAAATAGAAATGACATGATTAAAAACAGTTATATGAAAAGTGAAGAGAGAGTTAAAATCAAGAGAGTAGGATGGAGGAAGAAAAGGGGAAGGCGGACAGTGGAGAGATAAGTGGTTAGGGAGAAGAGCAGTAGATGAGCCGGAGAGAGGACGACGGAGGGAGCAGAGCAGTGCGAGGCTCTTGGAAAGCGCGCCCGCGGGGATCCGCGGCCAAACTGCAGGCGCCGGGGGGCTGAATTGAGGGCCCCTCGCCCCGACAGGAAACGCCACTGCACAGTGCGCATCGCGCGGCGCAGGGAGGGGCGGCTTCAATGGGCGCGGGGGGCGGGATCCCAGCGGGAGGCGGCGCTACATGCCACGCCATTTGTACTCATCGATCATGGCTTCCAACAAGCTGCAATGACAATTACAGTTCACTCTCCAATTACGGTTTAGCTTTTATCAGGTGAGATCTATGGCCTGGAAACAATACATTCAGAATTAACAACTCAGGTATCGCAAAGATTGTTGCATTATATTTGGTATATTTATTAAGAGGTTTGACACATTAAAGCGATATATTTTAGTAGATTTCTTGAATTGAAGGTACAATATCAGAGTAAATTTTACTCTGAGACAGATGTTCTATATTTCTAATCCCTTCAAAAAAGGTTTTAAAGCCAAATGGCATAATTTTTGTCAGTCCGAATAGAAAACAAGTATTTTATTCTATATCAGGAAACGTTCATGAAATATCATGTCCCTCAAATTCGATTTTTGAGAAACAACGAAAAATTGATTGTTGATAAGTTATCACCGTTTCAATCAATGTACGAGTAATATGATGTAATGAATACCAGTATTGTTTCAATAGTCTGCGTATACTGCTATCAAATCAGTTATTTATAATTATGACGATATTTTAGGTTAAACGTGTGCTTTTGCTTGGAAAATTTGGAACTAAAACACATTAAAAACTATATGTGCCAGACATGGCCATCTTCTGGACAATTACAATTGTCTTACAGTTATTGTCTATCCTATACAATTTGATTTTCAGCGATTGTTCTATTAAGAACAAAGAAATACAATCATAGGCCAGGAGTATCCGAAGAATTCTCTTCATTTATCTCCAATAACTTCAGTCAACAGCCCTGTTACATTCGATCTCTTTTTGAATTGTGTACCCCTTTCTAGTGACACATGCTGAAGGCTAAATTGTATCATATTTGTTAATGAAAAACACTTTTTCATAAGGTCAAAGCAGGAACTTCAACAAACCTGAGATACTGCTGTGGGATAACTTTGACTGTGTGAATCTTCTTCCCTTTCATTCTTTTTACTTTTCCGTATACGTACGTATTGTAGTAGCACATAGTTTCCACCATCGCGGTATTCGTAGTTTGAATAAAATAGTATTGTAGTATTACGTAATTTCATCTGCTCAGCAGGCTAAGGAATCTATTACGATCCTTTTCCATGCTTTATCTCTCTCGCATCCCCTCGATTAACCTCCAGGTCAAGAATGCGATTATTTTTTCGAGGCATGTTAGATCACCCCCAGACAGCCAGGCGCGAGCCGGGGTTGTCAACAAATCTTTTTTAACGACTCCCTTTGCCACCCGCGACGCGGCCAGACATCGCGCACCCGCCCCACCCACTTTAGAATACAAATACTGTTTGTTAAAATATCCCCCTTCTTTTAGATGTCATTAAATTAAAATGTGTAACTCAAACATTCCAGGACTCCGGCTGTGTTTCAATTGCGCAGTTACTGTTAAGAGCGTTATGAGACGGTGGGATCGTTTTGGGAATTTCCACTCAGAATACGAGGCTGCCATTGGGCTAAATTAAAATTAGACGGCCTAGGTTTTGGCCTATCACATTACATGTTTCCAAAAACAAAGACGAAGGGATTATAGAACGGGAGCTGGAAGAGAGACTTAGAAGAATTCACAGAGGAGAGGCGGACCTCCGGACGTAGCAGTCACGTCCGGGTGAGTTCGGAGTCTTAGCGTCTCGCATTGTTTTGCGTTGCGAGACGTTCGACATCATAATTTTAAGCGGGCCATGGGACGCAGCAGTCGCGTCCGAATGAATTCGAAATGTTATTGATTTTGCCAGGGCCCGCTGTGAGTATATGATTATTGACATTATTGTTGAAATTGAGAGCAGTCGCGACCAGCCACACTCGATAGACCGTCAAGTGGGAAAATATCCGCCGTCACGAGTTTGGGGTTCTGCAAACGGACGCCCCAGTGGCAACAGGAACTGGGTCATCGCCCCGGGCCCCTCGCAAGCGGGCACCCGCCCCCCTCCGCTTGGAAAACGTCTCGCTGACACCAGCCGCGGCCAACCCACAAACAGTTCAGCAGTGGGGACGCGAAAGGCGCCCTCCAGTCACCGCCTTTTGAGAAGATGCATTCAAGACAGAAGGAATCAGAAAGTGGTCACGTGTTCATCAATGAGCTGCCGCTCGTGTTCAGGGTCTTAATGCTCCATAATTAAATAAGAAAGAATTTTTTAAACTCATTCTTCTAAATGCAAAGCCACGCTCTGGCTTGTTTTATTGTCCTAGATTTTAAGTTCATGTACAATTTTCTTTTAATTTAATTCATTGTGCTCATGTAAATTCTTCTTTTACAAACGCATTTTCTTCCTCTTTTCGCCAAATTAAACGTTAAATTATGTATTTTAATGCCACTGGCTTGTTTCTTTTGCACCTTGGCCACGTCCATTCCATTATCATAAGAGATTCCAGGTACGGACTTAGTCGGCGCATTTGTAATATTACAGTATATACGGAGTATATACGTAGATAAGGGAAAGTTATGTAATGCTGTGCGAAAAAACGGCGGAATTTCGAAGAAAAAATTCATTGCAGTGCCCAGGTAACAAAAAAGTGTAAAAATCCAGTTGCTAAATTAAGAAAAAATTCACTAGCACGTGGTGCAGCTGGAATTCCTTTTTTGTAGGTCCTTGATACCGAAAAACCAAGTGAAGGCAAAATGTCTGTCCGTAAACAACGCTAGCGACTAAACCGTCCAGCCGATTTTCTCCAAAATTGATATTCCCCGATCGATCTGACTGATCTAGTGGCTTCTTGAATTTGAAACCGATATTTTAATTTTGGTGGTACTTTACATGAAGTCCCTTGTGACATTTTCAAAATTATCAAAAAAATCGTTGATGAATCATGAAGATCATTTCAGACAACGGCGAAGGTCTCATGTTAGTTGAAAACTTTGATCTTTGGAAAATTGAAAAAATTCAAAACTTTTTCGGCATCTTCCTACAACTACAATTATGAAGATACATTTTTTTCTTAATGAAATGTGTTCTTAAAAAACAGATCTTCAAATAAGGACATGTTCAATTTTTCAAAACCATGAGTATTTTTTGGAAATTTTGTGTCCAACAGGCAAATGTAATATGTACACATTTCAAATAAAACTAAATAAGAAATATATCTAAATATTATTCGCGCCTCACAGAGCTCATTTTCTTAACAAAATAACCTTGATGTACAGAGTACGCCGCGCGGTTACTTGTGGGACAAAACGTAGCGCGAGTACCTAAGGGATAATAATTCAACCCATCAACTATAATTTTATGAATAGATGTACATTGTACATCTGTTCATCTTATGCATTTTTCCAAATTTCACAATTTTGGCACACATTATTTTATGTCTGCCAAATCAGTCTAACATGCAACACGCACCGTACTGAATACTCGGATTAATATATGAAATTTAATCCACTTGCTCAGCACCTTTCAAAACTAATAAATATGAAATTTAAATGCTGTGAAGTATGGCAAATAGTTTTCGCAACAATTGTGACGCGCCTCCTTTCGAAGTGCAGAAATCGCCGCGCGCCGCCAGGCCTGCGGCCTTTGCCAGGATATGACCTTTGACATCAGTTGTGAAAGAACGAAGGCGATAGAAATCTGACATCGGTTGATAAGACTTCACGTAATGTTCCTGGGCGCAGCCGATGCATTCTCGGAATGAGTTGTCACGTTCTAAGAGCTGCAAAAGCTGCGCCGTTTCGTAGGCAGTTTCCGGAGGTCAGCGTTTCGACCCACGGGCGTCCCCGGTTCGGCACAGAATAAAGCACTCGACATACTCCAGGGCTATCAATTTCTTTTCGCCGTGGGGAGTATTGAAATTGAGCGACGGATGTTTCACCGTTGGCCCCAACGAACGTTCTGCCGAATGTGTATTGTGTGTGAGAGAGAAAGAGAAATAGAAAAGCGAAAGAAGAGAACAAAAGAGAGAAAGCGCGTGTGGAGCGAGAGCGCGTGTGTGAGGGCGCGAGCGTATGTGTGGGGGCGCGTGCGCGTGTTTGGAGCGCGAGCGCTTGTGTGGGGATCCGAGCGCGTGTGTGGGGCTCCAGTGCGTGAGTGGGTGCGCGAATGCAACACTATTTCCATTGAAAATACCGATATAATACCGGTATAACCTTTATGGACGTCCATACCGGTATAGACGTCCTACAAAGGTATTTTACCGATATAAAGAAGGTATTGTATGCCGGTATGAAAAATACCGGTATTTTACTGGTATTTTTAACGGTATTCAATATCTTTTTGGTCCCAAGTTGTGATTTAATATAGCTGCATGAAATAAGTTATATTTGTCAAATTTATGTTGATATTTGCTTGAGACTATTTAGTTTTCGCACCGAATGTTCTACCATTTGTAATCAGAAGAGTAGTTTTTGCATGGTTTTAGAATACTCTATTTAATCATGACCGTATGAAATGCATTTCTGTATTGTTCGGGGTATCAGGCTTCTTTTTCCAATACTTATTTACAAAACTTTTGTATTATAATTTTTATGCAGTCATAGAATTCACATAGTTTTTAAAACATTGCGATGGAAACGGTGAGTTGTTCACTTGTTGGTTGAATTGGACGTTTTCAAATGATACCTAAAATGTTAGTAGTGCAGAAAGTGCAATATTTCAATACTACGTAGCTTTTTCCAATAACGCGGGAAATAATGTTCTGTTGTAGTCCCACTAGTTTGAATAATGATTTGCTTCACATTTCTCATGTTCTGCACGTTCTTGCACTTACTACTGAAAGTTGGTCTTTGAGATCCCGATCTTCTAATAAATAGAGTCGGACGCTTTTGTGAAGGCTTCACAGACGGAATGAACCAGGAGCATGAGCAGTCACGTGATCGTAGATCTTGGTCGTTAGACGCACTTTATTGTTTGCAAAAACGCTGTGGATATTGTATTTTTACTGAAACTTGTACGTTTCAAGTAAAATTATTTGTGATTGCTTTTGCTCCCCTACATAAGGACAGAAGGTGCAGCGGACGGTCATTAGTATTACTACAATGGTAACTCAATTTTTTTCCGATGGACATGTTTTTTTTAGATGAACGCTCCTCGTATATGACATAAATACGTAATGCTGTATTACAAAGAAGTTCTTGTATGTATAGTGTACATTTACGAAATATCTTTGGTGTGTGAATATGAAAATTACATGCATGAACGGAATATTACGGTGTTTCACATGTTGTCACTACATGACTAATAATACTTTTTACAATAGACATAATTTGGAATGATGAAATATTTAAAAAGTAGGTAGTACCAGGAACCACACCGAGGTGCTCATTTGCACATTTATTATTTATTTTTCTCTGTTTTAAATATATTATCGAACCTGGTTCTGTCATCGTTTCTCTCTCATTTTTCAATTCATCATAGAATCTTTGTCTTTGAATGGCAATTTACACGTGAGGCAAATATTATCTGAATTATTATTTTCTAACGCGCATAGAAGTAGACAGAAAAACTATGCAGTTTCTAACTATATGAGAGTGACTATGATTTCGTCCGAATCCAAAAGCAATGAAACAGTTTCCATTTGGAGTGAAAAATGAAAACATTTGATTTTGTTATTTCACCTATTCTCATGTGCAAGCCTACTGAATTGTGCTCGAATCTACTAAATTGTCACGCTTGCTCACTACTCATTGCATACCTGACGTCTTGTGACAGCAAAGTTCCAAGGAGATTGCTAATTGCGCTTAAATACTTATTATGTACCTGATGCGTTATGGAACAGTAATTTTTTGACGTAATTTGTAAGTAAAAGCGGTTGTACTGTATTATGACCGAAGTAATCTTTTCTCCCTCTTTCACGCATTCTTTACCATTTATTATATTGAAATAATAACAATATTTGTGGGAGAAAAGCGGTCAATAGAAAAAAATTATTTGAACGGGTTTGATAGGCCGTCTATACAGACTCTCGGCATGTAATATTTACGTACGTATTTCTTTATATTGGCGTCGGAATTTCTCCTTACTGTGACTAATAATAACAACAATTCTTACTTCCGCAACATTTGCTATTTATATACTGTAAATTACACACATAAACATACAAATTTCCAATTTATGACAAATAATGTGAACCCTTCCTTCAAATATTAAATTTATTCTAAATTTCAAACACAACTTGATCTTCCTACATTTGTTAATTTTGAATGATTCCTCATTGTTAACTTCCTTGTAATAGCCGAACAGCACACTTGATCGTCGTTCCTCCAAGCCGTGACGTCGTTCCACCTCCAATTTTCAATTATTCCATACCAAAAAAATGTTCGTGTTTAGACACGCACTTTTACACTTCCCATCAATGCTTCCAAAATTCTCAGAAAGTTCTCTACACAGTTGTTGCTGTTCTACTGCACTTCCATTAGCCTTTTTTCGACATCACCACGAGATCAACATCTTACGTCCTACCGTCAGCACGCCTAAAGCCATCTCTCTCGTTTATTTTTCGCACGCGTCATCTGTCTCAACTTCATGCGCGAACTGAACCCGAATGCGTTACTTTTTTCTTCCGCCGCCTCTCTCACTCACTATCGCACACTGTCCAATTTTCTGATTGGTCAACTTGCTTTACTATTGTATTTTACCCCTCCTACGTGTCCTTTAATTAATGACGTTGTGACAATAAACTATCACAGTATATATGCTAGGATATGGTTTTACAGTAAGTGTGAAGAATGATTTTATCAAACTATTTAATTCATTGTAGTTTTTTACAAAATTAATTTATTTCTTGTTTGTGCATAGAGTGTTCAACGTTTTGGAAAATCATTTTGAGTGTTTTTGTTTAGCAGCATTTAACATACTTCAGAGCTTCGTAACCTTGTTCTTAACTCGATTCATATTTTTTTGTCTTTTGTAAAATGATTAGACAAATGTGGGCTAAATTTTAATTAAAATAATTGGAATAAATCAAGTTAATTTTTTAATCATTGTTTTAGTTTATTTGTAGTTGTCATCTTTGAAATTGTAGCTAAACAAATAAAAAACATGTTTCATATTAATGTTTAATCACGCATGATTGATTATTCATTGTAGTGGAATTTGTCAAAAATTAACACTATTAAAGTCATGGTCTAACTTTCAGTAAAATCCCGTAAATGATTAAATAACTAACATTAATGAGAATTTAATTTTTAAATCAATGATTCTCTGATTTGCAATACACCATCAATAGAGCTGTTCCCAGGTACTATGTTTCATCTCTCAATGTTGCGTCGGTGTGCATTCTAATTGGCGGAGACTGCGTTAATTAACTACCGTAACCGTGTTCCAGTCAGAGACGGAGCATTAAACAAACACGGCGTCCTCGTGCTCATCGGTCGGCGCGCTCCCTGAGGCCTCCAGCCGCATCCTTCGGCCCCTGGGAGCGCAGCGGTGAGCGCGGGCGAGAGCGACGTCGAGTGAGGTGGAGGGGGGTGATCAAGCGCGAAGCGAGCCGACGCGACGAAGCCGCAGCCGCTCACAGAGGGAGACGGTCGGGGCAGGGCCTTGCAACTCTGCATCAAAACCGAGGACAAAGCTGGCGGGTGCTACTATAGGAGGCGCTAGTGTCGCCAGGTTCAACAGCTGGTTAGGCTCGCCAACATCCGCACATAAAAATTGGCTGATTTGTGAGAAATTGGAAAAGTATCTCCTAAATGTTCAATTATTCGTAATATATACTTATAAGAAACCTATGAAGAAAGCGCGATCATCGAGCGCTATCGTTTGTAACATTATGCGCCTCTTTGCGTCTCGCGAACCCACGCAGCAGCCACGCAAGTTTGAAGTATTGTTGGCAGTAGTTCATATTTTAGTTCCTGTAAGAATGTGCTGCAGGAGAGGGCGCCACTGTAATATGTCTCCATTACGTTATATGGGAGTTAAAAGGCCCTGCGGTCAGGGAATGGGGATCACTCACTCCCCGAGATTAATTTCTAATGATCAACTACACAGAGAATTACATTTACCAACCATCAATCATCACAACGCACATCTCTCCAACAATTTCTACTCAAATATGTCCTCAATAAATCAAATAGCCTACTACAACCTAGCCACACTCAATGAATTTCCAGCCCGAATCCGCAATAGACATCCACTGCACAACTTCCCCAATATATTCTCAAATGTAAGCTAAGCGTAGGTGCTCAATGAGTATCCTCAGCCAATTACGTAGTTAGATTAGAATTAGTTTTAGGTTAGGTTAACTGTAAGTTAGATCAATTACATGTGAAAAAGTAGTAAATACTGAACCATGTAATATTCATTCAAATAGCAAGAGAGAGAATTTATTTAAAAAAGGGAATGGGGAGCGCCTGAGGCGCTGCACAAGCGACAAAGAACAGGTGGAGACAGGGGATCTCGATTAAGTACAGAAGGCGGGATGAGTGAGGGCGGCAGCGTGGAGATGAAAGAAGGAACTGATGGTTAAGGCGGTGTTCAAAGCGAGTTGCACCAAAGGAAGATCTCAGCGTGAAAAAAGATAGACAAATATTAGGAGTCACGTGAGGTAAAATACTAAGGTCCAAGGAGAAGATAGAGACTTGGAGAACGAGAAGTAACGTTTATAACAGACAGAAATATTAATACAAAGTAGATAATAGTCGAATACACGAACACGCGTAGCGATGAGGCAGAAACATTGAGAGGAGAGAAGAGAGAGAGAGAAAGAGTAAAAAAGAGAGACAGAAGGGGACTCCAAATAACTCCAGGTACAATAATTAAGCCAACTACTTTGGATGGGCAAGGCCACTTCACACATTTGCATTACGAGGAGTTGAAAGAAAAAACAACTGAAGATACAAACCGAATGTACTGATATCTCTCAGTATCCAGTCCTGACGAATCAATTAAGTTAATTTCATGAATTTCACGAAAAAAGTGAATAATGGAATCGATAAAGTAAATGTCTAAGGCGGTACTAATAAAGAAGTGAAACAGATAGAGAGGAAAAGCAGGTGCGGCTGATTTAAAACAGGGCAGTAGAAATAGAAGAACGTATGGGATACGGACAATGGAGACTTTGGCAGCAACTAAAAATTTCAAGGGAAATGAGGGCATCCAGATAGTGGTGATGGCAAAGACGAAGGTGAAAATTACTTCAGTAGCTCAGCAGCAACATCGTTGCGAGAGCGAGGGTGTGATCGAGAACAAAGAGCGTGAGCGTGGGATCGGCCGAAGATGGAAAGAGGGCAGGAACGGGAATGAGACTGAATGCGAGAGGAGAAGGGTAAAGACGAAAAAGAGAGAGAGAGCAAGAGCGGGAGCATTAGCTAGAACCATTGGAAGAGTAAGGGGGAGGATGAAGACATAGGCTAAAATGAGGGCGAATACGGACAAGGTCGTCGGCTCTGTGTGAAGTGGCGGAGTTGCGGGCGAAGGGCGGAAAGGCACCTGTCGCACCCGAAGTTAGCGCTGGGCTCGCCGGCGGGGCGGGGGAACCTTGAGACTTCTCCGAGTTTGACTCGACGTAATTTCCGCACCTGAGCTCCGGCGCGCACTCCACTTAACGCGTGTTTACGACTGACCGTGTTTACTCAAGGAGCACATAGGATTAGAGCGCCTCTGCGCACTAATGGAGTTGAGATTTCGTGACTCGCTTCTCTGGCCTTGTTTACGTCTTGATCCACTGGTGTTTAGCTGGGTTTCTGTCTTCCATAATTAATGCAATTGACAGCGAGACGTGCCGAATTAAGACTATTCTTTCTGGAAAGCTGTAATTATCAAAATGTAACAAAATTAAAACGCGTAGAATAATTCATCCATTTTCTTTAATTTATGATTCAGAGAAGTAAAATTAGATTGTGTTTATCAGTAACACAATTAGTTCCGCCGGAAGTCTTATTTCAATATTTCTGAGGAAATGAAAAATATTTTGAAATTTTACGGTTTTTGTAAATCACAAACTTTCTATTCTTTATAAAACGCACTTCATTAGCATTATATGCTTAAAGTGAATGCACTTTACTTCACTTTAAAAAATAATATATAAATAAAATTATTAAGTATGCTGCGTTCAACTGTAAAGTATTTAAAGGTGATATCCTAATGAAATTAGAAATTACATCAATAATTTACATTTGTACAGAAAGTAACCAATAAAGTAAGTTTATCTGCAATGAAATTGTTGCTGTGTTCTTACATTCTTCACAAAGAATAGTTTTGACCAAGAATAAGAAGTAAATAATTCTCTGCATTTCATTTTCACTTTTCGAAATACTCTTTGTGCATTGTCATGTTCGAGTAAAATACAGTTTGTAACATTTTATTGTTTTCTCTTCTTTCGTCGCAAATTTTCCTTCTAGGATCATGCGGACATAACAAATGCATTTACCGAGGCTCCATTGCATTTTTTCCCGTGGCAAGTGTTTGCTACATATTATTATTGTTGTATCTATTTGATACTCTTCTTGCAAAAAAGTATTTACATTTTTACATTTAAATGCTGTCTCGACAATGATATAATAGCACACGATAAAGACAAAATAGTTCGTTTTGTGCGTAAATATATCAACATAGGTAGTTAACACACTAATTATATTTCTGGTTATAAATATTATCTCTTGCAGAAATAAATGTAATATAATTGCGAAAAGTATTTGTATTGTGACAGTTATGAATTGGTCAGAAACGCCTGTGCCTCCGTAAATGCGAAGTACGAGAGTCCCTAAGTGTCAGTTAATGTCAGCGATTAACAACTAAATTAGAGAAAACAAATTTAATTTTGGAATCCATCTCGAATATAGTTCGTTATACTTTTTCAGCCCCAAATTGCAGGTCTGGTTGATGAAATACTTTAAAGTAAGGAAAGAAAGTACGGTACTTAATTGTGTACCTAGTCACTCAAAGTAAGAAGTTGTAGGTAACAAGAAACATTGTAATTTTAATGTAAATTTGAAGTAAAGAAAGTACATTACGTAATTGTGTTCCTAATCAAACGTTGTAAGAGGCAGTAGGGAATAATTACATTGTAATTTTAATGCAAATCTTAAGTAATGAAAGTATACCACTTAATTCTGTACATAATCACACTTAGCAAAAAGCAGCTGGAAATCAAAAATATTGTAGTTTCATTGCAAATTTTAAGTAAGGACAGTATACACTACTTAATTGTATACCGAATCCTACATTGTAAGAGGCAATAAGAAATCAATAATATATAATTTTAATGCTACTAGTTACGAAAAGTAGTACATCCACTCCTATTTCTCGGAACATTTACTAAAAACTGCGCATCCCTCACGCATCCCTACCGCTTTATCATTGCCTTGCCGCGTTGCGATGGTCGTGCTTTGTGCGAAGGCCGCCAGGCGTCGCCGCCGTCGGGTCAATTTGAGTGATTGCCTAGTGAGCGGCCGCGAGAGCGCACCTCCGGCGTCTCCACGGGGAAATCCCTGCCGGCCGCTCCGCCCACAACCCCCGCCAGCGGACAGGCAGACGCCGCGCCGTGCCACGCCGCCTCGTGTCGGGTCGGGTGACAGGTGCTACGTGCGTTTGTGACAGCCGCCACTGCCACCTCCGGTCTGTCGTGTCTGTCTCACGCGACGACGCCAGCTTCTCCGCCTTGTTCGCTTTCTGTGCCTTTGTTTCCACCTCCACCTCAGCTGGCCTGGCCGTTTCTACGCCTACGTCTTAAACACACTAATCTCCGCTTCTCGTCTCCGCTTCGAACGACGCCCTCGACCTCACCTTTTCTACTTTTGCCACGTCCATCGATTTCTCCGCTTCGTCCGTCTTGTCGGTTTCCTCCGCTTCCTCCGTCTTCTCGGCTTCCTTCGCTTCCTCCGTCTTTTCCACCTCCTTCACCTCCACCTTCATAGTCTTCACCATCTCCTCGGTCTTTACCGCCTGCTCTGCCTCCGTCTTCTCTGCCTTCTCCATCTTCACCACCTCCTCCGCCTTCACAACTTCCTTCCTTCCTTCCGCATCTTCATGGCCTCCTCTCTTCCATTTTCACCACCTCCTCCGATTTCGTGTTCAGTCCGTCTTCGTCTTCGCCGCCTCCTCCGCCTTCACGACCACCTTCTCCATCGCCTGCTCATTCTTCACCCTCTGCTCCTTTTCCCCGCCTCTTCTGCTTTACCGCTACTTCCACCTTCACCACATCCTCCGTCTTCTCCTCCGATTCCTTCGTCTTCTCTACCACCTATTCCTACACATTTTTGCTGTTTTTTTGCCTGCTATACCTTTTCTCTCTCCACGTCGGCGCCAATGCTTCCGACGCTTATATCTGAAGGTTTAGAGAGTGTTCGAATGAAACTGGACAGGGCGCAGGTGCTCCAAGGGAATTCGTGTTTGCAAGTGGGTTAACTGGAGTGACTGGATTGCCTAAAGTGATTTTCGTGTATTTATATCCTTCCCTTCGAACATTTATACCCTGTAGTTGGCCAAGAAATTTTATGAGAGGAAACATTTTGGAAAAACACTATTTCAGTGGAAGTTTAGACACTTGGTAAAATTGCCTTGAATTCACATTAGAAGAATTTAAATAATTTTATAGCAATAATTGTGTCATTTCAAATTGAGTCCTTTTATGTAAAGTGTTACACTTGCACGAAAACTTTATTTAACAAAACTGTTGTAGTTTACTTCCATGATGGTATTATGTATTATCTAGTTACCGTATTCTTTGTTAAAGAAAATGTTTTAATGCTCCTTGTTATAGGTCTTTATTAAATGAATGAGGTACGTGGAATGTGAAAACGCGAGAGTTGTAGTTATACTAAAACAAAGAAAGTACCAGGAACCATTTCGCGCCCATGTTACAAATATTTTTTAGCACGCCGTGTGTGAAAAATGTATTGCATGCGTTTACGCTTCGCAATGCTTTGATTACGCTGTGTAATGTTTGACGCACTATTAGAATAAAAAATCTGATCCGCTCACGGAAAAGAAGAAAAAGAAACCTTGTTCAATTCAATTCGAAGATACCTTATTTTACATGTCGAGACTCAGTTCATCAGACTTCCTGTTCCGTCTGATCACGAACATTTTGTTATGCTCCTTTCAGCATCTACCGGGGAAAGAATTTATTACTTGAGCGACGAGACAAGCGATTTCACACTAGAACTCCCGACTTTCTTAAACCTCCTAGAACGCCCAGCGGATTCGTTTCGATTCAGAGCCTTCAACGATACTTCTGAAAAGGAAATATTGCAAAAATATTATCTACGATAGTACAACAATATTTAAGGTAATTATTCAGTACATAATGGAATTATTACTTAAATATATTTTAAACAATTCTTGCCAATTGTCCCGCACAATAGAAGTTAAAAAAACATCCTGGACAGAATGGAAAAGGGACAACGGACAAAATATTATGTTGAAAAGTAAACTTTTATGTGTTAATACTATTTTTGCAACAATAACAATAAAAAATGTTATTAACAATTAATTTATATAATGCTAGTTTCACATGTGTGTGAATGTATAAAAATGTATAAACAAACATATATATGTTGCAAATTTGTGTTTGATTCACACTGCCAGAAACTTGATATCCATTTCATGACAGAGTTTTCAAAGAATTTTAATCACATGATCTGTATGGCACTTAGTTCTTGTTAGGGTTGTAGTTACTTCCTACATTACTGATTTTACTATACACACAGTACAAAATAAGTTCATTTGTATGATTCTAACTTTTAATGCCATGTACAGGCTACAGTTTTCAAGTACATTTGGAAGAATATTCGCCAGACGCTTCCTCAACACCTGCCGTGTATTCTGATGCGTAGTTCAAGACTACCTTTTTCAAATTTCCTCTCGGTTTATAAAATTTTAAGTTAATATTTCCAGTGAATGAAAAACAAATTGACACACATATTTTGAGTGATCATCTCCCACAAATCACAATTGTTTGCTGCTTTCATTCGAATTGTACACATAAACAGTGTAAATACATCGTGTTTGAAAGGAAAATACTGGCGTATCAACTCTGGTCATCTGACATAATACATCAGTTTGTAAATGTATCACTTCATACTAAAAAAATATTTTTCAGATAATATTAGTGAAATTAGTCTTTATTTCTTCTCAAACCAATCTTATCAATGTCAGAATCAAAAATGAAGAATAGGAAACAAAAGTGAATAAAAAATGAAGTGTTTCTGATCACATCATCACCATCTGGAGTCCTAATTGCCCTTCTGTACACTAAACATCTCTTCTGAACTCGGAACATTTCTTTTGTATAAATAATAATAAGAAGTATTTTGTCATTGAATCTTCATATGATAACAATCCTTTTCTTTCGCGTGTCAGTAATTTAATTTTCTTAAAAATTATATTTTTGCTGTACCGTGACGAAACAACTCATGATTCAAGACTTTATATGTATTGAAAAAGAAGATCTGAAAACAATGCAAAGCGGAAGGAATGCTCGCATATTTCTTAATAAGGTATCTGAAATCCTAGGGGGCACATTAAACATTTTGCAGTGTGTAAATATATGAAACAGAAACTACAAGATCGGTTCAGTATCCAAGGAGTCGAAATGACGCCTCGCGGGCGTTCTAGGTAAATTCGATAATTTTTCGTTAAATATGATTATTACACGATTCAGTTTTTAACATACTATAAATAATTAAAAGTCACGAAATAACAAAATTTTATGTTCAAAAACAAAGACGTTACAAGGACATACAGAGCGCTAGGAGTCGAAATGACCCCTATGGGCGTTCTAGTGTTTAATTTAGCTCATAGGCTTTTGTGAGCCTTGAGAGTCTTTTACATGCTGTAAATGTACAACATGGGACGCCCGGCTTCACTTCTCCGAAGGAAAGCGTACGAAGGATTTTTTGTATAACCGCATTATAAATGTATAAGAGATCATACTGTTATAACTTGAGTTAAACAGAAAGTTAATTTAAAATTATTTTTGGAAACAACTTTATTGTAACGTTGCGGGTATACTGTGCGAAAAAATCGTACTAAGAAGTTCGGTTTACTGCTGTCACCCACAATTCTCTAGCTGCGATTGGCGGAATGTGTGATGACGCAATTATTCATGCCTTAAACGCAAATGCATCATAATCCATGCCTTAAGATGTAATTTTATGTATGATTTTTTGTATTGGAAAAAGTCATTTATAATGCTAGAATACATCAAAATCATTTATATATTAACTTTAGACGTTTACTGTGCTCACCACGTTGATATTAATATTATTTTACCATAGACGACCTTTTTATTCTAGACGACCAATGATGTGGCGATCATAGGACTTGTCGTCCTCCCCTGGGACCGTGGTTTTAATTGCTATTGAACCGTGTAGAAATATTCGTAGGTGATAAAAGGGATTCAAGTAGGGTTTCTCGGGTTCTCCATTTAAGCTTGCATCTCACTTAATCATTCTCCTAATTATCATTCTCTCAAATCTTCATAAACTCCTACCTTATGGTTCAGGTAATGTCAACTTAATAAATAATAGATTTTTTCATATTCATAGATGAGTTGTTGAGTTGAGATATTTGTTCATACGAAAGAATAAAATATATAAATTCTTCTTCATCTTCCTCTTCAAATTTATTATGGTTATAATATTCATAAAATTTATAAATAAAATATCATATTTGAAGCTTAGCCTGGGAGGCAAGATCATGTTACAGCATTCAAGTGCATGAAGTCGGGAAGGTTTATTCCAAGGCTAATTCCAAATGATGAATGATCTTTTGAGCTTTGTTTTTGCGGAATGATTTGCGTATCCCACAACTTTGTAGTCTCAACAGAATCAGATTCATAACAATTCGCCTCTCATTGCCGTTTAATTATCATTTTCAGGGTACCATTCTTCATAATGTGGAGGACAAACAAACTGGCTATGTGATCACCAGCATAGGAAACGAGAGAGCAAAGGCATGTTTTCTATTCTACATTCAGAAATGAGTGTGGCATTCATCCTCTTCATTACTGTACCTCCCATTATTCAAAATAAGGTTTTACAATTCATCGTAAACTCTTTTGTTATGTTTGTTTACCCATAACTGTAACAAATGTGCATCAATTTCATTGACTTTTCTTTTGCTCGAAGATTATAATCTCTCGATAATTTAATACAAGTTTAATGAAAGTCCGATAATATGGTGCAAATATAATTAGATAATAAAATAATGAACACTTTCAACGAACAAAAAACACCGCCTATTCCGCACGTAATATTTTTCCGCAAAAGTTGGTGTACTACTATGAAACTGAACCTGTTAAATTTGAAATGGATCTTTCAATGTGTGGGGGGTCTTACATAAATCTTACATAAATGGATCTTACATCCCGTACTTTCTTTTCAAATTTTCTCAAAACGTTTCCAGAAACGTCTCGTTTATTTAGACAGGAAAACATATTAGATAGGACAACACAAAAATATGTTAGAAGTCTGGTCTTCCCTAAAATCTCTAAATTTTTCAAAATTGACTTGACGTGAAATTTGAATTTTTTTAACCTACTCTACATTTTCATTTTGATTAATTTTTTAAAAGAATCTCAAAACACTCAAAAAATTCAGTTTCACGTCATGTCTTACAGAAATATTTTTTTAAATCATAAGCCACAAGTTATATTTTCTTAAATACCTTCCCAAATTTACACAATTACGCAAAAGTAAAAGATAATTTAGAACATTTAAACTGTCTTTCCGAGGAATTTTTTGTTAGTTAAGCCCATTGCTTAATTAAGGAAAGTAAAATTAAAGGAAAGTAAAGATGATTTACTCCTTCACATGAATTACAATTAATTTAAAATTCTTTGTTACTTGTAATTTATATTTATCATTATTTGATTAAACTTAGGTACTAATGTCAGTCGAATCTAAATGCTAAATTAGGTTTTCACATTTTTTAAATGTCACTTTTAGGGACGTCGCAGGTCGTGTGTTTTAGAACGTCGCCGCTGGGCAGAGCTCCGCGGCGTCGGAGCGAAGTGGAGCTTTGGGCGCACCGTGACGTCAAAGTTCTCCTCCGCCGAATCTCGCGTCCGGAAGTTTGTCCCTCCGCGCCTCTTGAGCGCAGGCGGCGCTAGAGGGCGCCTCGAGATCGTCGACAGTTGACGCAGGAGGCCCTCGCAGCCCCTCTGCCGCTGCCCCTCAGCCCCTCCGTCCTTCTACTAACGTTTCCATTTGCGTTGCCTTCCCCGAACACCTTTGCCCTGACAGTCACTGTCTGCAAAGCGTTCAGAGGTCCATTTCCTTACGAATTTCTGTTCAGCGTTTTGGCCATTCAGCATTTCGCCCCTTTGTTTCTTTCTAGTTTTCATTCTCTTTTCTCACCTCCCTTTCAAACTTATCCATTCTTTGTAGTTTCAGGTAGATTTCATTATGATTGTGCTCGTTTTAAAATCACAACATTTTTTGTGATCACGTCATTGCATCTTAAGGTTTTTAATTAACATAACCTGTCCCCAATATGTTTTTAGATTTCTGTTGTGTACCTTTACATTGTTCTCATCTGATTCATTCTTCTTTTCAACATTTCTTTCACAATTTCATTCCAAAATCTCTTTAACTCCCGTGTACAATTTTAGGTCTCTGTTTTGTCCGCTAGGTGCCTATCGTCTACGAACAGGTCACCTTTCAATTCAATTCAATTTAATGATGCCTTATTTTGCGTAACGACACTCAGTCCTTCCGGTCTGCTTTTCCGTCTGACCACGTAAATTTACGTAATTAGCAGAAAAGGAAGATATCACTCAGGCGTTTTGAATGTATCCAACACTCGAAACAGGCGTTTTGTATTTTTCCCAGAGGCTACTTTTAACCTTGAGGATCTTTTAGATGCAGTAAATATACAACATTCTATTGACGGCTTTACTCTTTCTCCAGAAGATGGCGTAGGAACGACATTTGGAGCCTTAAAAATCCACGGTTTCGATCGAGTTTGAGCCCGCGTACTTGTTATGAAATATACCCTGACTCTGCTGTACTCCTGTAACCTAGTGTTGCCAAGATCTGCTACTGGTTGCGGTGGCGCGACACCGTACCATGCCACGAGCTTCTCTGCGCTACTAGCGTCAGAAAAGGAAACTATTAGTAACCCCGCCGTTTTACAATAGAGAAGGCATTGCCTCTTGCGGCGGGGTTATGAACTACGTGGAGAGGCGACTTCATCGTGGCGCTCGTGCCACGGACTCCCGTTCGTGGCATCGACCTTGACAATACTGCTCTAACCGTTACAACACCGCGCCTGCCTTTACCTCTATGTCCAACTAGCGAAGTTGCCTGCTGCGTTCCGGGGCTTCGAGTGGCCCCGCGGCGCGAGCGCCAGCGGCCGCTCCGTCGCTACTTGGGCGTCTCGTCCTCCTTCAAGTGCTCCTTCGCCGGGAAGTTTGCGATCGCACAAGAAATAACTGCGAGGGACAGGGAAGGGGCTTTGTGCGCTGAAATCGTCTGTACTCGAATCTCCGACGCTGCACTTTTTATCAATACGTACTTTGGGTTTTATGTTTATTTTGTTTTAGTTGTCAACCGTATTCGAAGTTTTTCGCTTGTTGGCTTTTTCCATGCCGGAATTCGCCGGTTACTATAACTACGTATCGGTTACGTTCACCAAAGGCATGGGAAGGTAGAAATGAAAGGAAGGAAATTGGGACAGAAAATCGCGAGCAGTTCATGACCCATTCTCCTGGAAGTGAGCAAGGAATCTACTAAAGCCACTGATCAAGACAATTGTCCTTCCAATGTGACTCCAGCCGGACCCCAAACTAGTTTATGTCCATTGCATTAAGAGAATTTCTGTCTCTTCGCCGCGGGGATCGAATCTGCAATATTTCAGGTCTAGCAGTCTTAATTGTCTCAGGGTCTAAATAATAGCAGTTTTTTATGCTAGTTTTGTTTTGCAGCTTGGGAATTCCATGTTTTGTTTACTGGTTTTGCAAACGAAAGTATTATTCCAGGAGAATGGATTGTATTGCCACTCTTACATCTCACTACTACAACTTATTAAGACTGAAATATACAAAGAAAAAGTTTTTTTATTTTATAAGCAATTTAAGTTTAATAGTCTTGCTAGCAACAAATAAATATGTCGTCTACTGAGAAATGATTAAAAATCCCAAACGGAATAAACTGATAATAGTAATAGGGGACAACAGAAATATAAAGGACTCCTAAAATTGTATCACTTCCTTTTCAAATCTAAGAGAAAACATTAAGAACGTTCTACATGTATTCCCGAAGAGGCACGAGTATTTTTCATAAACATATTTCTTATCCATTTTCCATGTGATGAATGGAGAGATCATTCTTTTGTCAAAGCTCTTGGAAATGTATCTCTGATTTAAGAAGTTTGCCCTCGCAAATATTTTCAACAGAACAACTGTTCCAAATGTTTGCTTCCCTTTCATTTATGAGGAAAGTATTCTAAGTAGAGGGGGCGCCTGTCTACTTGTCTCGGGCAATCAACCGCCATCAGATCTGTGGATTCATTCCCTTCGCTTATTTATCCGTCACTCTAGTTCTAATACTGAACAGTATTACCAGTAACATCAGTGTTACCAATTCGAGGGCTGCCCGGCCGCTCTTTCTATGGCAAGCTTGTACTTATTTCTTAACAGTTGTTTCAATTGCTACCATTTAATGTATACATGCTAGGCGTTATCTGACTGGATTAAAAATATGATAATCACTGAAAAAAGGTGATTCAGACTGGTAAAAACGTCATTTACTACATGAAATTAAATTTGGATACACATTTGGGCCGAAAATCGCAATTTGCATTATTGACAATAAATACTGTAACCTACAGCAAATTACAATTTCTACTCTTTTTTTAATCTCGTCAGGGTAATTAACAAAAATGTTCTTGAGAAAACATACCATGGAGTCCTACTTTCTTCACTGATGATGGGCCAAGTACCTGGGAGCGTCTATTCCCCGACAGCACTGAGGATGAATGGAGAGAGAGAGAGAAATTCTTTGCTGCCGTCTCGGTCGTCCCTCGCCGCTGACCGCATCAATGGCTGGTCCGCTTACACAAGGTCACCGCCCTCTTGTCAGGAAATGTTCTCAGCGCCGTCTGCAGTCTTGCGCGTAATTTTCACTACGCCCATTTGTTGCCAGTCTCAGCGTGACTTTTACTCGCGTAGTAATTACGGCTGCGGTAATCTGTGACAGTTAATTATACTCGCGCAGTTACAGTTAATTATTAATATGTCGCGCCGTGTTATGTTCTGCCGATCTCAGCTTGATCGCGGCCTTTTCTGTTCTGTCTCTCTCGACCTTAACTTTGCAGCGGCGTGATGTGTTCTGTTTTTCTGTCCCCGGTCTTAGCATCGTGAAGCCGTCTCTTCCCCTCCCATTTTTCTCCGCGAAACATCGCCCTAATTCTCATCTATCCAATGATTATACAGTTTTATTTTAGCACTTGCCTCGAGTTTTCCTATTGGTTTGTAGGATTTAGGTTAACCGTCTGTGCCGTACCCTGCTTCAGGGACTCGAACACGTGTACGTGCAGCAATGACATTCCCCAGGAGTGCAATCGCATTCCGGAGTCGCTGTTGTTCCTTCTAGACTGATCGTATTATTGGTACTCTGCCAGTCCGCCCGCTTGGCTCGTTAAGCCTATCCGCCCGATTAGGGAAATCGGCGATGAGCGTGTCGGCTTCCAGCCGTGTGCGACTCGTTCCCGCCTTCAATTTCTTCTCGAGTACCCGTCTCAAGAGGATGCTTTTGTCCAATGCAGCGCCCCTCGCAGTCTTTGTACTTCGCTCCGCATACGTCGTATATCTGTCACCGCGATGTCGACGGTGGCTCGTGACCGAGCAGTTGACTCGCACCCGATTCGTCGCAGATGCAAACAAACACCTTTGTGTTCGCGTGTTCTTTCCTCTCATGCGCGCTCCCTAGAATTTCTGTCTTATGAATTTCCTTATATTATTATATGTAAATGTGTGAACCATCACAGTAATTAAAGCAGACATATGGGATATTCGAAACGTCATTAATTCGCTGGCCCAATGTTACAAGGTTGTATGTCAGGAAAATTGCAAAAATGAGTTAGGGAGTTCTGTTCTTAAATGTTACTGTCAAAAAATGTTACTGAGTTCTTTGATGTGAAGATCTAATTTATAATATGATCAAAAGGTGGCAGAGGTCACTGGTTTGGTCAATTCAGCTGTTTTTTAAATGTTCTATGTACAATTTCGTTCTTCTCTTTGAGTTACAAAGTTGTATGTAAACATAGAATCCACAAGATTTTGTTGAAAAAACACTTTTTAGGGGCCCCTGCTTTCGAAAAATGATAATTCCTTTCAAAATGTCTCTCGTCAGTCAGTGAACAACACGAGTCTAAACCATTCACAGAATTTTCGCCACAATTAATATTTCCATTTTTTGTCGTTGATGTCGCTGCCTTAAAACTTTAAACTAATACTTTAATTTTTGGGCGTTCTTTACCTGAAGTCCTAATGACATTTTTGATTTTGATTCTAGATATTTGAAGTGATTCGTTTAGAATTTTGAACTTTTCCATTTTTATTTCATGACTGTAGATAAATTCAAAACAATTAATAACTATAATTTTTACGAGCATGCCCTTCTCTTTCAGTATTGAAGCTAGAGATTTTTTATAACGCAATCTGTTCTTCAATATCAGATCTCTTAATTTTTTTATGAATTCTTTTCAAACGTACTAGTAGTTTTTGCGCAGTTTTGAGTTACAAGATAATAATGTTCAATTTGTTTTTCGAACTATTCCATCTCTTAATATTGAAGTATTTTCACTTCTTTTGAATGAAATATATATTTTCCGATATTAGATTTGGAAATAATTTCTAGAAAACTGTTACCAAAATATTAAGTCACTTCAGAGTTTTGAGTTATGTCATTCACATTTCTTGAGTGATAAGTGAATCGTTGGTAGGATAGAAGGTGCATTATAATATTACGTAACGTCACCAATTTACGAGAAATAATGCTGATGCAGGAGCCCTAGCTTGAATTTGCCTTACAATGCATTTAATTAAAATAATCAAATTATATTTTCTACGCCTATTTCTTATAACACATAAATATCTCCTATTTCGAAAGTGTAATGTCCTACATACAACTTTGTTGCTTCAAATAATTCAGATTTTAAGTATTACAAAGTCCAATGTAAAAACGTAAAATTCAATAATTTCCTGAAAATGATATTATTTGGAAACGAATGCTGCATTTTATTTCTATTTTCACCTGAGTTCAACCATTAAAACAAAAAAAACAATGAAGACTTGTTACAGAAATTATATAAGGATGCTCAAAACTTCAAAGACCTTTTCCTCGGAAGCAACACTGTTCCACATACAACCCTACAACACTGATGATTTCTGGAGCAGTATCCTATCAAATGGCCAAGGACCGTGCCCGATTATTTCTTCCTCATTCTTGTTCACACCATTTCTCTTTAACACACCCACTTACATTTCTATATGCAGTACCAACCCAAATGCATGCAACCCAAAGCGGGATACCATTCGTGTGTTATCTCTAAGAACGGCGTCTATCTGGGAGAGATACCAGGAGAAAACACTCGCAAGGTGACAGGTAGGTGATAACACATATGTGCCAGTGCAGACTATAGACAATTAATTTCTCACCCAGAAGCTGGACACTCCTTGTGTGAGCTAATAATTTCCTGCCCGTTTGGGCGCTCCATGGTGTTTGGATTATGGAGCCCAGAATATGAATTTCGCGCGCCCCACTAAAAAATTTGATTTCCCGCTGATTACGCTAAATCATCTAATTTCTCGCCGCCTCGCCAGGTTGAAGATGACCAGGAAGCTGGCGCCCCCTAGCATGCCCAGCGTCAGTGAGGCTGAACTACCCGCCACCACCACCTCTCCTCATCCACCTAGCGGTGGAGACGGGCAAGACACGCCGTCCGCATGCCGCCCCGTGAGACATTGGCGTGGTGGCCAGCAGAGAGGCATTTTTGGAACCGCGCAGGGTGTGCCGGCCGGCTGTCATTGTGTCGTGTCGTGTCGGGCGTGGCGTGGCGTGCCGTGGCGAGGCGTGTCGCGATGATGGACTTGGACTCAACCATTGTGGACAATAACCCTTCATCTTTCCGTCACTGAAGGTGACTACCATATCGGCGCCAGGCGAGATGCTGCTCAGGAATAACCAACAATTCTGGTAAATATTTCTATTACTAACAATATTCTGGTAAATATTTCTACCTCTACACAACCAGTGTGCCGATGGTGGAGTGGATAACTAATAGTTTTATAGTATGTATAAGCAGAGAGTTTAAGTTGATTTTCCATGTCTCACCTCGTAGGTTGTTAATTATTCTTTCTAATGTGTACAAAAAAAACATCAGTTTTCGTTTTGTGGTTTAGCCAATGAAATGTTTCTTCTGAAAATAAATGCGCTGTTTGTTCTTGGTGTAAATAATTTTCCTATTCTATTGTGTTTCCGTTTCTCGTAAAAGGGTTTGAAAATTGTTAGAAGTTGATCCTTTTACTAACGCAAGGTCAGCGACGGATCCCTCGTAGCTAGATCCCTTGATAGAAATACCGCCACCTCCTGGTTTGAAATTTGCACAAAGCGTTCGGAAATAATGACAATAACAGTTAACGCACTCGGAAGCGCCAATAAATGAAACAATCATCAAATACTCCACAAATATTCGTATGTGAATACCTACTTCAACTTTAGGGACACAAATCCAATTCCATAATCCAAATTAGGCTTAGACCACCACGACAACCTCGAGCGGGAAGTTAAACTGACCCGATGGTTCATTATTGCCAGCAAATTGCCAACCTTCCCGCAACAGCACGAAGTACCTGCGGCAGGTAATGAAGCTTTCCGACCGCCGGAC
This sequence comes from Acheta domesticus, assembly GCA_031308135.1. Classification (NCBI taxonomy): domain Eukaryota; kingdom Metazoa; phylum Arthropoda; class Insecta; order Orthoptera; family Gryllidae; genus Acheta; species Acheta domesticus. Next base: position 98,550,235 of record JAHLJT010004567.1, on the reverse strand, counting down.
TCGTCACGGCTGCAAAATCCGCGCGGATCCGGTCGTGGCCTTTTTGTCCGTCGGACGCCCGATGCACGCGGTTCCCGCGACGAGGCGTAATCCTCTTTTGCGCCAGCGTCAGAGGCTGCATTTGCCAGAGCGGCGCACAATGGGTCCAACTACTGGCAATAGGAGCGTGAATTTGCGTATTTCCTGTGGTAGAGTGGGTGTTCTGGACTGGGTTTCTGGAGGAGTGTGGTAAGACTGTTAGAGAGTTCTGTGATAGAGTGGGTTTCTAGAGGGCAGTGGTGTTAAGATCTTCTACTAGTGACAGTGGCATGCGTCGTGCCTCCGTGGCATACCACAAGTTACTATGCGCAACTAGTGTCTGAAAAGGGAACTATTAGTAACCCTGCCGTTTTACAATGGGGATGGCGTTGTCTCTGGGGGCGGGGTGACGAACTGCGTGAAGGGGCGATTTCGTCGTCGCACTTATGCCACGCACTCCCGCTCGTGGCATCGACCTTGACAACACTGCTAGAGGGTGTTTCCGGGCGCGTCGACTGCTACAGGTAGTAGTCCCGTACGTGTATCACTGGTGGTGGCGGTATTCTTCCCCGTTGGTGAGATCCTGCACTTACAAGCACTTCGACCTGCGGGAATTTCTTTATCAAGATATGTCTCACTAACGGAACACTCCCCTCCCCAGCTGGGACAAGCTTTATATCCTCGGCTGGTCTCTCGACATGTGTGGTAGTGCAATGCATATAAGTGTGTATGAAAAAATGGAAGAGGATAGAAGGTAGAAGAATAGAGCTCGGATGGTCCCTGGTCCGTTTCTTAGAACACTGCTCTGCCATTCACCTACTGTTGATGGGATAAACAATGGAAAACAACCGATAAGAACAGCGGGTCACTAGAATTCTCCTCCCCACAGCAGCGGAATTCGAACTAGCTATCTACCTAGTGTCAAAATTCCTGCCACCCTGAAGTATCCGCACACGCGATTTCAAATTGGCGCGTGTAGAGCAACACTGCGCGTTCTGTTGTGGGCCGGCAGCAGCAGCTGTAAGCCCATAGACACGGCCCAATGGAGGCGAGCCGAGGAGGCGAGTCTCACAGCCTGCAGCCTATAAATGGAGTCGGCCGGCACCTCGTCGGCAATCAACGAGTGTAGTCTACCCATGGAGCCTACCAGAGGAGCAGTCTGGACTAGCGACTAGCTACTAGCGGCTGAGACCTGCGGCCTCCCCACTCGAGCGCCCGAGCCTCTCCTTGGATACTCGATCGACCGATAAACCTGACCTTAAACCTCTTCGCTCGTCTTCCTTCTCGTTTGTCCACAACTCCACTTCACCTCACCTCACTTCCACCTCGACTCACCTCCACCTAAAGTTACCTCCATCTAACCTCACCAGCACCTAACCTCAACAGTACCTAACCTCACCAGCATTTAATCTCACCAGCACCTAACCTCAATAGCACGTGACCTCACCTCCACTTAACCTCACCTCCACTTAACCTCACCTCCACTTAACCTCACCTCCATTTAACCTCACCTCCACTTAACCTCACCTCCACTTAACCTCACCTCCACTTAACCTCATTTCCACTTAACCTCACCTCCACTTAACCTCACCTTCACCTTATCTCACTTCAACTCGCTCCCACCGTTGCCCTTGCTCTCGCCGTCATCGTCGTTCCCACCCTCTCCAAACCCCATTCCATTTTACTTTACTGGGGTTCTTCGTCTTTGTGCCATGCTTACCCGCTTCTCCCGCCGGCTCGCAATCCCACCCCTTAGCGATTTTTGTCCACGTACCGTCTCGCCTTGTCCGCGTTGCTAGTTGCCTTCTCACTCGCCTCGCCAATCGTCTCGCCTTGTCCGCGTTGCTAGTTGCCTCATCACTCGTCAATCGCCGAGCGAACGTCCACCTCTTCCACCGCTCTCTCCCACCTCTGCACGTCGCTTCCCCCCCCCCCCAATCACCCCACCCATTAGTTCTACCCGACCGCTTGTACGTGCGCCAGTGCTTCGCCATTTTGAGCGCAAAGACTCGAGTCCACAAGTGGGCGATCGACGAGCGGTCCGAATGCATTCCCTCTCTCGAGGTTCGTATCTGATGAAATTTGATGGAGATCCATTCACCACTTTGTGTCCGAATTGTTGCCCGAAGAACAGAAAAAAAATTGAGTTTGATGGAGGGTTAACAACTCGTCAGAAATATGGGTTTTTGTGAATAAGTTATACTGCATTCCATGAATTCGATTACTTGCTTGCAAATGTGTTTCAGAGTTGTTTGCAGTTATTAAAATAGAAATTAGTATAGTACAGGAATATAAATATTTCTTTCATTATTATCTAGTTGTTGTAGTAAGAAGAGAGATTCATTTTCAGATTTCTTTAATTTGTATGTATTACGCACATGTATGTTTGACAACAGTTAATTCGATTATTTATATTTATTTAATATTAATTACATGAATGTTAACAAATTCTTTTGTTTTGTTGAATCTTGTGATGCCTCTTGAGAACAACATTAAGTCTAAACAATATAAGTAATTCGAATCTGTCGAATAATATTTTTGATTTTAGAAGGAATCTTTATTAACCAAGATTTACAGACATACAAAACATAAAATTTTATAGAGAGTGTTTTTGGAGGATAGATTAAAATAAATAGATCCTATGCAGAAATTTTAAAAATATCTTTATGTTTTCTATTTTATGTTGCAGGATACCCACGTCGCCGTATCTGCCGGATTCACGTCGTTCAACCGTGTGCTGGTAAGTAACCTTATGCAACTTTTGAAATATTTATTGTGTTGAAATATAAAATACACTAATAGTTAAAATTTTCTCCTTTATCAAAACCGTGCATAAAGGTTGCGAAATGTCATTGGCCGCATCATTTTTCATGTTAAACTTCCTGTAGTAGTGTATGTCAGTCACATTTTTCTGGGACGGAATTGAGAGGAACTGAAGGACCCGGGAAAAGAATTAATTACAACAACTGCAGAGCAAACAAGCACTTTATTTATTATCTGCAAAATGTACACATACTTATTCACAAATTCGTAAGCATTTAAATGAGATCGTGATAGAATGGAGGATTAAATTGAAATATGTGAATGGCAGACCCTAGAAAGTAGATGGTCAGAAAAAAAATCCATTCAAAAAATATCTATAAAAAATAAAATTCACGTTTAGATGGGATCGCTGTAATAACCAGCAAATGAAACCAAGAAAATAAAGGCATAGAAGTCTAGAATAAATTGCAAATGATTGTAGATGTAAAGGAAAAAGACAAAACACCACCTGATAGAGTAGACAATGTGAAACTCTCATCAATAGTTGCAATTGGCAAACCACTCGAATTTTTTATAAAACAATTGAATGAGTTACATTCTCCAAACAAACAATTTACTAGTTTGTTCGGAGAGTGTACTTTAGTACTTTTTTAAAAGAGAGATCGTAGCTAAGAAACTTGGACAGGAAAGGAGCTATTTCATTATTAAACTTTCTGTCCTTCTCACAAAAAAAATCATTATTTCTCCACGAGTATTTGAAGTTTGGATACTGTCGCACGTTTTTTTAGCCCCAGAGTTTTTATATTCATTCAAGCACTCTCTTCGATTATAGAGTTTAAATATCTTTTCCGCGAAGTTAGAACTCATTAGTATAGTCACGAGTATGTGACTGCAAATTATTTTTGTGAAAATAATAAACTCCAAAGCGAGGTAGTGATTAATGGTTTTGATTAGTTTCGTTTCTTTCTTCATGCTTTGAACCCTAACTGCTAATACAATTGTAATTATTTAATAAGTGTCAAAAACTATTTGTGTTGTATTCTCAACTTGCTTGTATTTATCTGTATTTCACAAGGAGTATTAAGTCGTTATCCAAATTATTGGGTCATTGACCCTAAATCTTTCAAAACCACAAGTTGTCTAAATTCACGAACGGAAAGTTTACATTCCTGAGAAGCTATAGAGTTAATAAATGATTACAAATAATCTCTTGCTAAATATTTATGACCAAAGAATGCATAAAATAAATACACAATTATTTTCCTTGTTGTTTTCGTATGTACTCCTTAACGTTCTCACACAATATCAACATATATTCAGATTTAAATTAAAACTAAAAATATTTGTTTCCTTCAATTCACGTTTCAACGCATCAAAATCAGTCAGTATTTGCATGTATGGTATGTGCTATTTTAAATACACGCATGATTTTCTGATAAAAATATGTTAAAAAAATTTAAAAAATAGTTACATAAACGAAAGTTCATAGATTGGATATAAAATAAAAGTACGAATACAAATGAAAATACTAACAAGAAAATCCTAATAGGGACTCTCAGCTCGAACGCATGAAGTTATAAACACCCCTCTCATAGCGAATGGCTAAAAATCTACGAGGTTTTGTAACATAATAACCGATGTTGCTACAAATACGTATATCTTGCACGAAAAATAAATAAAAATATTTAAATACACATTCTTTACTTAAAATAAAGTGTAAAGTGGTTAAGAGCTCGGAAACTATGGCACAAGCAAGAAATATATATCAAGTTGTAAGTTTTTGGCTTCAGAACATCTGAAGGTCGATTTTAAATAAACTTTTTTAAGTGAGACGAATCATTACTCATTTACTCGCCCCAACTTGTAACGTATTTGGGAATGATTCTCTAGTCTCGCCTAAAACCCTCGCAAAATTCCAACTGGAGGAATAAGAGACAATTTAATTAACAGTTTTAATTACGTAATTACAAGTTTACTTGAAACCTACAAATGAACTTCGGAGTAAATCTCGGCGTTCAGTGGCTAAATCGAAGCTCACGTTTAAAACAATTCAAACTGCAATGCTATTCCCTACTGTTAATTGGCTTGTGAAATTAACGTGGAAATGTTAGCGTAGAGCAAGGTCAGAGATTAGTGTCATTTTACTTTATTTGGCAGGAATATTGTTCCATTGAGTAGGAATTTTATAGCAAGGTTGTTTTCTGATTCTGTGCTGTTATTTTTATAAACCACGAAACGCTTTCTGTCTTATATTGTTTTTCATATTTCTTTCGTGCAAATGAAATAAGTTGGTACCACAATGTAATACTCATTCAATTTTACAAAATATAACTGAACATTCTAGATATAGAATGGCATTAGGTACATATTTAAAATTCTTGTTCTGTAGGATCATGATAGTGTGTACGTCCGAGAAAACTTTAGATGTTTTTTCATAATTCGTGCAAATATACAAACGAGTTTATAAAATGATTTAAAAATAAAACGAACGCGTTATGTCTATTTCAGTTTACTTTCTTCCATTTAAAATTATTAGTTTATATATAATATACAGGGTGAGTCACGTAACTTTAGCACCTCCTGTAACTTTTGAACGGTTGAAAATATTGCAATGCAGTTTTCACGGAAGTGAATGAGGGAATGGGGCTAATTGATATGTGTATTGATTTCTCTTTTATCACTTGTATTTTACGAGATATTTGAGGTAACATTGTTTTTTCAAATAGGACTATACATATTTTTTCAGTCTATCATGACAAGTGTAAAAAGACGAATCCAAAGATATAAATATTGTGATATGTTAGATAAGCGTTTTTTTGAGCAATTGTGATTTTTTTGCGACTAGTGTTTAACGGATATTATCATTGTAACTGTCAGCCCCACAAGGTCACGCAGCGCTCCTCCCAGCAAACGCGGGGTCGGGAAAGGGAAGGGATTTTAGTACTTGAGGATACGAAAAATATTCACAAAACTGTTGCATTTTTTCCTGAACTCTCCTTTCCATCCTGATCCATTTTCAGATATTTTGTGTTTCTTAGGGATTGAAAATACGGATTTGTCTTAAGTAGTATTTATTGAAATAAGATTATTTCTATCCCTAAGTTATTATTATATTCTTATTAACATTGAAATTGTTTGCTCAAAATATGCAATATTTTTTGTACAGTTTTAATTATTTATTCTTACTGTGCTTTGTTTCAAGATATATTTACCCATTAATACGTATCTTATGAAACCCCATTAAATGGAGTTGAAGTTATAAACAATTTTAATACGATACAAACTAATGACAAATCCTTATTTTCCATCCTTTAATTCCTTCAATCAAAGAAAGTCGAAAATCTGAAAATGCGGAAGGATGGAAAGCACAGTTCAGGAAAAAACTGCAATGGTTTTGTGAATATTTGGAATATGTTTCGTTTCTTCAAATCTCCCTTCCCTTGCTCGGGCGCGCGTTGCTGGTGCAGCGCTGAGTGACCTTGTGTGGTAGACTATTCAAAATGTCCGTTAAACCCCAATCGCAAAAATCAAAATTAATCAAAAAAATGCTTATCTAACATATGACAATATGTACATCATTGGATTCGTCTTTTTACGCTCGTCATGATGGACTGAAAAAATATGTATAGTTCCATTTGAAAAAACAAAGTTACCTAAAAAATCTCGTAAAATACAAGTGATAAAATAGAAATTAATGCACGTGTCTATTAGCCCCTTTCCCTCATGTACTTCCATGAAAACTGCATTGCAATAACTTCAACCGTTCAAAAGTTACAGGAGGTGCTAAAGTTACGTGACTCACCCTGTATACGCGCTAAGGAAGAGTCAATTTTTTTGTTGAATTCGGTCAAAAGTAAAGATTACTAGCGCCAATGAATAATTATAATATGTGTTGCTACATTTTTTATAATTGTGCGACCTTACTGATGCACTAAATCGTTCATGAAAAGCTTTTTACTACACAAATCACAACGTCATTGCTTTTTCTTGGCGAATGATGAAGTCGTGGGCAGTATATTCGTCACTTTATAAGATACGTTTCCCGTAATATCCTCTTCAGCCTTAAGCAGCCTCTTCAGCCTCTTCGTAAACCGCCAGCTATACCTGCTTCATGGGCTTAGCGCAGGCCTGCACAGCATTTTCCGCTTTTGCTGACCTCGGGGGCCGCGTGCGAGCCACTCGAGTGCAAATCCAGGTAGCTAAGAGGTTGAGAATGAGACCAATTCTAGGAGTGCAGACCACCAATGAGAATGCGTATTTTAAACCCTATCGCGTAAATTTAAATTGCAATCGGGGGAGCATGACGGACTGTCACATACAGTTCATGTCATATTATATTATATTATATTATATTGGAAATGTTTGTTTTCAATTGATGACAATGTGAAATACGAACCTAAAAGGAATTAGACACACTTACATATTTGGTTTGAACACAGAGTATTATTATTGCTTGTAGAGCTGATGCTGTAATTCACTTTGCTACGATGTAATCACAAATTTAGTGCTAAACATAAAACATTAATATTGAAACGTTTTTGTTTGACGATGATGGTAATCAACTATTTTTTCATTATCTTTTTTAATTGAAAAATACAAATATATCAAAGCCAAAATATTCTTACAAAATCTTTATTACTTTCTGCTTTAATTTTTGACGAGAGTTCATTATGTATTTTAATAATAAAATCAACGAACCCTATTTATTCATAATCGTTTAAGACGGTTAATATTATTTAAATTATATTAACTAAAAATTATGAGTATAATGTCAATAAAACATTAATTCAACTTCACTTGCGTAAATTAAATCTCTATAAAATCTCCCACATTAGAGCTGAAAGATATCCAGTATATCGGACGTTTTTGTTAGGTATTCTCATATAATTCTCATAAATTTTGAATAAAGGATTATTCAGTGTTATTGACAGATTTTCTTGGAACAATTCACAGCATCCGCGTCATGTTGTCCATACAGAAATACAGACAAATACAACCCTATGGACAAATACAACCCTAGTCTTTGAAATATTATTTAACTTTATTATCGACCTGAGAGGTATACCCGTCCAATTCAATCGCTTTGATTATCAATAATTAGTTTAATTTCAAATACAGTTGAAAATTCCGCACGTCTCTGAATACGTGGGGTAGTATCGAGAGGCGCCAGGCTAGCAAAATGCATAAGAATGTCTAAAAAGCTCTCGTCCTAAATATTATGGCTCGAGAAACGTGTCTGTGAAGTCACTGGCCTAAAAATTCCAGATTTTAAGGCCCTAAAACGCTTTGTTTAGGAGTTTTTTAACTAAATAGATTTTAACAATGCTGCCCAAGTATTGTGGATGCCTTTATGCGTATGTTTAGATAGGTTTTATCAACAAATCCTTCATATTTTGAAGTTAAAGTGCAATTCGTCACATCTCCGTAAACTTTTCTTTCTTTTGAGACCTCATTTATAAAATTTGGTTGCGTGTGAGAGCCGTAAAACTCATCTTTACTACAGAAATAATGTATGAGGGAATATACAGGATGAGTCACGTAACTTTAGCACCTTCTGTAACTTTTGAATGGTTGAAGGTATTGCAGTGCAGTTTGCACAGAAGTGCATGAGGGAAAGGGGCTAATTGAGACGTGCATTCATTTTTATTTTATCACTTGCATTTTGCGATATTTTTTAGGTAACTTCGTTTTTTCAAATGGGACTATACATCTTTTTTCAGTCTATCATGACGAGCGTTAAAAGGCAAATCCAATAATATTCATATTGTCATATGTTAGATAAGAATTTTTTTGAGTAATTTTGATTTTTGCGGCTGGGATTTAACGGACATTTTGAATAGTTCAACACATAAGGTCACGCAGCGCTCCATCAGCACACGCGCGGCCGAGGAACGGAAGGGAAGGAAGGGCAGGGATCTTATTTGAAGATACGAATATTCACAAAACCATTGCAGTTTTTTTCTGAACTGTGCTTTCCATCCTTCCACATTTTCGGATTTTTCTCTTTCTCTTATTGAAAGAATTGAAGGATGGAAAATAAGGATTTGTCATAAGGATTATTGTAATAAAATTATAACTTCAACTCCATGTAATGGGGTTTCATATGATAAGATACGTATAAATGGAATCTTGAAACAAAGCACAATAAGAATAAATAATTAAGACTGTACAAAAAATATTGCATATTTTGAGAAAACAATTTCAATGTGAATAAGCATATAATAATAATAATGATAGAAACAATCTTATTTCAATACATACTACTCATGACAAATCGTATTTTCAATCCCTTAGAAACACAAAATATCTGAAAATTAGGGAGAATGAAAAGCAGAGTTCAGGAAAAAATGCAACAATTTTGTGAATATTTGGATTGTTTTGTATCTTGAAGTACTAAAATTCCTTCCCTTCGCCGAGAGCGCGTTTGCTGGGAGAGCGCTGCGTAACCTTGTGGGGCTGACTGTCACATTGAAAATATCCCTTAAAAACTAGTCCCAAAAAATTAAAATTTCTCAAAAAAATGCTCATCTAACATATGAAAATATGTATATCATTGGATTCGTCTTTTTACGCTTGTCATGATAGACTGAAAACTGTGTATAGTACTATTTGAAAAAAGAAATGTACCTCAAATATCTCGTAAAGTAAAAGTGATAAAAGAGAAATCAATAACCTGTTTATAACATAAATTGATAGTAAAATTACTTTTGTTAAACAAGCTGTCTTTCTATTCAAGTGTATCTCTCTGCTCTGTTTGTACTTTTCGTTGTTGTGTTTTTCATGCGCTTTCCTGTATTGACAGGCCTCCTTGTATGTGACAGGCCGAGAAACATCCCTTTCACGTCTTCACTTCGTTAGCAAGGTCATTGAACTCCCACCAAGTGCAGTGTGGAGGATGCAAGATTTTGGCAATCGGTGATGAGATTCTGACTGTTTCATATCGGACTTCTCATAAGCTCTTCTCGATTCCCCCTCCTAAAGCTTCACCATCGCCTTTTTTGAACACCGCCTCATCTTTCAGCAGAAAGACTGGGAAATCCAGTAGTCAAGTGCTAACGACTGTGGACTCCCTAGCCGTTTACGGAAGGAGACGTCGTGTCCACATTTCAAACGCATGCGCACGAATGTTTTCCAATGGTCGCGATCCACAACGAGATTTACGAGACGTGTGTTGTCAGTACTGGCAAAGAACTCTTTACCGCATGCCACTGGAATTGTTGACAGGTTTTTCACGTGCATTATGCGTTGTTGCGAAAGAGTTGAGTTTTTATTGATACTGCATGAAAGAGAATGACATGTACTTCTACAAAGAAAAATATTTTAGGAACTAACGCGATAATTAGAATCCAACAATTTTCTTACGAAAATATGCGACATGGTAAGCACATGATTTGTAGAAATGGATGAGTTACATGAAGCAGGAAACAGTGAGTGAAAACTTCCGATGCCCTATGAAAGGTTTCAGAAACTTAATTTAGTTTGCAAGTGTGCTAGAAGCAAGTGAAGCATCCAGGCTGTACTGTACGCATAAAAAACGGTTGCACTGTACGCATAAAAGACGGTTGCACTGTACGCACTGTACGCAATCTTCATCGGTATCAAGCAACTATTAATATTACCAGCTGCCGCGAGATTATGCAAATAAAACTCGTCAGTCGGCGCAAACCACAGAGTACACAGAAATTGTAAACATAAAATGGAGGAATTTAAGTCTCCTAAGAGTGACGTCACAACCACAGACGGTTGCCAGCGCCAACGCCTTATACATGTGGTTTTCAGCACTATAGATAAGCGCCGGACCAAGAAAAATGTAATAGAATAATATCTCAATTAGCAGATAACGGTATGGGAAACGCTTCTTTGAAGCCATTGGCCCCAAACTTCCATATTTTTAGGCCGTAGAACGCTTTGTTTAGGAGTTATTTAATTGTATAGATTTTGATAGTGAAGTTCAGTGTTGCGAGTTGCATTTATCGTGAATAATTAGATGCGTTTTTTTCAACAAACCCTTCATATTTATAATAATAAAGTGCAATTCTTTGCGCCTCCGTAAAATTCTCTTTATTTAGAGACCTTATTTATAAAGATGCGTTGAGTGCGTGTGCCGCAAAATGTATCTATACTATTGAAATAATATAGGACACGATAATTAATGCTATAAATATCTGCATCTGAATCAACATGTAATCATATCTTGAAGATAGCTTTAAATAGTGTACGAGTATATATGTATCTACACAATGCAGTCACATTAATATGACTACCAGCTATGCTCGGCAATAACGTCTCACAGACAGCAGGTGGCAGCAATAATAGTGGAGGGTCATGTCAGGGGGAAATGGAAAACATAGCAGTAGCTGTCGCAATGCAGAAACGGAGAGATTTACCGGACATCCAAAAAGGCATGATCATTGGCTTTAGGGCAAGGGCCGAAACATTTACGAAATGGCCAAGTTTGTCAAGTGTTCCCCTGCGGCAGTGGTGAAAGTACATAGTGCATTGGAAAACGGCATTTCAAGTACATAACGTTTTCTGCTCCATTTGACAGATGGTTGTTGGCGTTTACGACGTAAAATAACGCAAACCCCCTGCAACAGCCACCGGACGGGTCCTAACCAGAAGAGAGAGCGTGATGGTGTGGGAATGTTTTCGAGGCGTTCTCTGGGAGATCTTGTCATTTTGGAAGGCACAATTGAGCAACAGAAGTCTACAGACATACTTGGGGAGCATGTCCATTCCTCAAAGCTGATCGTTCTTCTTCAGCAAGTTGTTATCTAGCAGGCCAACCCAACGTGCCATACAGCTTGCAGTGTACGTGCATGGTTCGAAAAGCACCAGGATGAGTTTACAGTACTTCCCTGGCTACGAAACTCCATCGATTAAAACCCAATCGAGATTCCAATCGATGCTCCACACCGCTGCCGGTACCACCTAGAACCTAATTGACTTTCATCCTGCACGTCTCGGAGCGGTCAGCGACGCAAAAGGGGGTTATTCAGGATTTTGACGATTGGTCACATTAATGTGACTAGAATGTAAATATTATATATTGTACAATTTGACATTGTAAAAATTAGTGGGTTTGTGGTACCATCAAAGTGATTCAAATAGATAAAAACATTGCATTTACATTGACCATAAAAGATTAACAGCAACCAGGTACATTTTAAGCTTGTTCATATCTGTAAATATTTTGTATTCAGTTCAATAGTTTATTAGTTCATAAAACATAAGACTTTCAATTTTTTCGGGGAGAAACCACGTAATTTTTTGACACGGAGGTGACAGAAATTTGGCAGTATGTGAAGGAAGTTAAAAATTTCTTATTCAAAATAATACAATCATAACCAAAAATACAAAATAATTGTGAAATTTGGTTTTGTGTGGACATCGAATTTGCAATGGGCGCCTATGTGAGTCATTCAGGAGTAGTAGGAAACAGATAAAATTTTTAAAGGAAAATGTTATATATTTTCATTGACAATAATGTAATAAAAAGAAAAACATATTGTATCAATAAAGGAAAAGTTTACCAAGACCAGTAAATTAATTAATGTTCAAAGTGATTGTGCTTGAAAATTTACATTTTTAGTATACAGTGTTTCCTTTAGTAAACAGTGTTTCTTTTACCGAAACTGCAAAGAAATTCCAAAAGTCAAATGAGAGCCGTGATAATTGCCGGAATGAAAATATTAAAGAATTTGGATTATTTAAAAGTTCAGAAAGACACTTAAAGTAATGTTTTGACTCTGATTTGGGAAAAGATTTGCTGTCAGATTATGATCATGACTTTTTTACTGCATTTTTATTATAGGGAAAAATATTTGTAAGTGGAGTGTGTATCATCAGCTCACGGCATGTACCTTTGCACTCTCTAGAGACAACTGAAAATTGTGTAGATTGTAATATTTCAATTTTTATCATATTGTGGACTGGGACTACGCTCCCAAGCCCTTCAGATATGCAATTTTCATCTCTTTAAATGCACTGTTCAAGAAAATGTGTTGATATAATTATGTACTATAAAAATAATAATGTAGGTAACTCAGATTGAGGAATATTTTGTTCACTAAATATTCTACAGCTTAAAAAAGAAAAGAATTATTATATACTTTGCATTTCAATTTTATTAGCAATCTTTTTTATCACCGAAGAAAGGCATCCGGACTTGTTTCATTTTACCATATCTTGTTATTGAAAGTAAAATAAAGTTAAAATATTTTTTATTTTATAATTTCTTGGTTATATTATGCCTCTCTATACCCCATTAGAAAATTAACAATTATTTTGTTAAGCTTATTTCAAGACTAGTACCCCTGCCGTCTATACCTTAGATTAACATCGATGTCTATACTATATACATTTAAATATGCCGCGAGGCACCTCCATTCAATTGCATTTCGATGAGGTTGGGAGTACCAAAAATCCACAATTTTGAGCCATGTCATAGGACGATCGTACGTAGAAACACAGGTTTGTACTCATGAATGCAATGAGATTAGGAAAGTAATGACTCCCAACATTTTTGTTAATAGTTTACTGGGATAAATAATACCTCACACCTTGAAGGCCTAAGTAACAACTTGTACAATTTCAATACGTCATATTTCTCAGTCACTTGCATTTTAGAACTCTATTTTAGTAACCCTGGAAATCGTAATGGATATGTTTAACCCAATTGCTGTGCTAAATTGTTATTCACGTACGTACAACAGCCTCCCCAATAATACACCGTGAATTAGTGTATTTTGTTTTATTTTTAAAAAAATTAGACAGTTTTGTTCTGAAATGAATTATAAGTACCTGTAGAAAAATATGTGATGTTAATGACTATGAGTTTAATCATGTAATAATTAGTGTGACCGATGCCCATTCTAATGATAATCGCACTACATTTTGTGCATTAACAGAAGAAAAAGAAACTCGTAGCCAACATACAACCTTACATCGAATGTATTAAGATACCTGGAAGTTTCTAAAATTATTTTACCTTTTTGTACAAATGCCTTCGTGTGTAATAAGACTTCTAGAACAAATCATAATAAGAACCAGGGTTGACGGACTGGGAAAGAAGGGAAGCATTTACAAAGACGACAGGTAAAATGCAAAGCTCACTCCAGGCTTAATGCACCCTGTGAACCCTAATAAAATAATCTTGTATCACACAGAGAAAATACATGTCGCAGTTACATTACCTACCTGTGAGACAAAGAAAAACTCATATTGACATAAAGGTGTGCACATCGTTCTTCTCTCTGTTACTCGTCTCACAACATTTGTACCTTTCTCTGGCCTTCTCTAATATTTGCAGCAGTTCGTGCATTCATTTGAACTTCAACTTCATGTGTATGAATAGCCAGCTGGCCATTCTTGCTGATCGACATGTTTGGCATTTGATATTACTCGCTAACCCGAGTCCACTCTTCGTCGGCACACGCTCTTCTTTCACTATGGGCAAACCCCGATTGAATCTTGGTAATTTCAGCATCATTTGCATCACTAATACCACTGTGTTGTGGAAGCACCGCAATGTAATTTCCATGATGTCATTTTCACATTGCACATGTTCATTGTGCAGGTTCGCGCTGCCGGTAACTGGTATTATGGGAGTGACTCTTTGGTACATTAATGGGTTAATCATCGACAGAAATATGTTTATATTTTTATAATCTTTTTATATTTTGTGTATATACCTAGCTTTTTCTGCAAAACTATTAACAGTATTATTGATAAGGCTAAAAGCATTGTTCACAATACACCACACTACACCAGCAATAAAGACAAACTTAGGATTCTGTAAATATTAAAATACAACATTGGTATTGAATGAAATGTAATATATACAATTTGGAAAAGTTTACATTCACAAAAGAAAATATTACAAATATAGAAAATACGCAAATGAAAACTGCAAATCATTTTTTTCTCCCATGAGTATGTCGATATGGCGTTCCCGAGTGAAATAATGTGTACCATCTTTCTCAACTTCAATATGAGAGGCTGCTTTCACCGGTTTGTCGTCATTATAACACTAACATTGTTCAGATTAACTTATAGAGATCATCCAATTATTGAATTCGTTTTATAGTTTTTGTTTTTCTCAGGAATTAGATTTACCTCACTTTTTATTTCCCTTGAAATCAGATATTAAAATGTTTGAAAAATTATTCGTGGCACTTTCCAAAATAGTAGAATAAAGCAAACACATATTAATTTATTATGAAGGAGAAAATTGTAAAAAAGTATTCTCGTTGCATTTTTCTAATTTGAGAAGAATATTACGTCGTAAAATCTGTCACTAATTTTCCACGTAATATATTGTGACCAACGGGTGTCATATTCCACACACACTCCATTTTACAGTAATTACAAAACATTCCATTCGAGTTGCAATCTAGTTTCAATCTCTGGAGTAATGTGGTTTTACACAGATGGAAAGTGGACTGTAATAAATGGAAAATCGTCATAAATCTTTCATTTTCTGATTAACCGCCGTACACATTTTTCATCATATTTAGTAATGATTAATGAAAGTTCTCTTATGAGATTCATCATTCTTATCTCCTCTCTAGCATTTCCTTTACTTCGGAAGAACTGACTTTTTGACTTCTTTTTCACACAATATTGTGTTCCACGTTATGAAATGGTTTCCAAATTAGACCTTTTCAATTTGGAAACTTTCGTAATTAATCAAGTTCATCTTATTACTTATAAGCCTCATACTATTTTAGTATAGAAAAATGTCTCAAACTAAATGATCATACCGTAATCTCATTGAAATGAGATCTAACTTTTTATTCTTCAGGGCTTAGAATTAAGAGTGCACTTTATTCTTTAGGTTCTACAAGTTATTAGTTTCCTGGTTCTCAATGCGACCGACGACTTTTCCAGCTTCTGAAAGGAGGTTGACTATTTGATGAATGTCACCCGTAAAATTTGAACAAAAGCTAATTTATTTTTTATTAACGAAAGAGACGTTACTATTGTGATTTTATCAGTTCGGATTGACCTATTTTAGTTTTTCACCAATATGTAAAACGACTTGTTCTACACCAATATTGTGCAATATTGATCATTATGCTGTTGATATCAATGCAATGTTTTACATATTTTTAATGTTTTCCTCCCGAGCGTGTCTCATGACTTCATGTTTTGGAAATGCTCAGATGAATTCTCTCGGCCCTCTGCAATTTGTAAATCAACTAGTAATTTCTAAAACACCCTTTCATTATCTATTTTTGAAAGATTAAAATAATTTCATGAACTGCTCTATGAACGTTCATCGCCTATCATTTCTGGTTTCAGGCCACCACTTCAGAAGCGGTCGAGTTACCCTCCGTCAAGTAAAAAGTCTTTGACTCAAAGATTGGCCTGCGATTGGAAGGCATCGTTAGGTACAGCTCCCCCAGGGACTCTCTTCTGGGCTTTTTCTTTCGCTCCATTCTGAGATGTCTGCCGTAGTCGACAGTTCGCGTTCGAGCCCGTACACTACCCTTCCCCTCCCGCCCGCCCACCACGCCCCACCCCGCCGGCGAATAAAAGAGTAATAAATGTAAAGAGTCAGGGGCAGGGGCAGAGGTAGGGACCCGCGAGACCGCGCCACATTCATCAGCCACGCCCTCTGAAATATTACCGCCGCACCGAACACAAAGGAGTGGAAGGGGAGGGGAGGGGGCACCCGTTGCTAAAGAGAGAGTCGCGGAGGTGCAGTCGCAGAAGGCTCTGACGGTCTCATGAAAGATGGCGTGAACCGGTTCGTCACAAAGATTGCTAGGGCTGCTGGAGAATTTTTGCAGTGTTTTAACGTAGAGCGCATTTTGACTCACACTGTTTACGAACTGATTAAAAATAACTGCTAAATCGAAGTGTGCCGATTAATTAAATTGCACTTCTACGAGTGCTTTGCCTTTCCAAAATTATTTCTGCAACTTAATTCCCAAATAATTTTTGAAGGTAGTACGTGCGAATTTCAGGTTACAATTTGATTGTTATAATTGTTTCGTTTCTATTCAATTTAGATATGGTCTATCCGCTTAAATTGAATTGATATTTGTGGGATATTACAATGCTAAGACAAGGGAATTTTATCTTTTCGCATTTTTCTAACAGTCTCAAAATGATATTTCTTGCCTTGTCTATTTAGACCTACAAATATTTGTGATATGAATGTCATGTTTCCATTTTATCAATGAAGAATCGGTTACTGCATACAATATTTATCAAAATGTATAAGATCTACAAAAACTATACTGTAACTCTCAGAGCTTTTCTTTTCCTTTTGTTGTTTGCCATGAAAATGCGAAAGTGTTCTCTACATGAAAATGCTGAAAGTAGTATTTGTGAATACTGTTATAGCAATGGCGAAATAAATATTCTCTTGTATATTATGTAATTTTTCCTTTCATTGGGTACCACATTTTTCCTTACAGTAATTTTTCTGAATTCTGAATTTACACATGAAAAACAATTTTTTTGGTGTGTATCGAAATGTTATGTGACGAATTAATTACGAACGTTTTTTGAAACATTACGATAGTGTACACACCGCTAATTAAAAATATATGAACATTTTTGGAAGCTCAGAGAATCTTAGTGTCACGCTCTTGCACAGTCGAATATTAGCGGTAATTATAACGAAAAGCAATTGGAATTTCATTCTGTTTAAATATTCTATTGTCATTTCTCCCCTTCCTCTAATATCATGTAGCTCTTTCTCTCTACCTTTTGCTCGTCTCTCCTATGCTTCTACACCTTTCCGAACAATTCACAAGAAAGGTACAAAAAGCACATACTCTAGAGTTACTCAAGAAACATTGAAAATAGCAAACTAAGAATATTAATGCTCAGAGAATTTAATGTCAGGTAATGTAGAATATTTAACATGGGTTTGAATCGACAACTAATTTCTCTTTTGTTAAAAGGAACTAAAATTGCACAATTTTCTTAACCAGCAAGAGAGTGAGATCTTTCTAGAATGTTTAAATACCAATCAGTAATTAATGAAAATCATACCAATAATATTAATACGTTGGTATTTCTTTCATACTGTCCTTAGCAAATTAGTAATTAATTAAAATAGGAACTTTCAGCTGTTTGAACTAGCTTTGAAAAAAAAGTAACAACTTGTCCACCCCATAACGTACGATATAAATGTTTAGTTTCTACGTTTCAATCTGCTCGAGAATGAAAAAATGAAAATCAAACACCAGACAAAGTTGCGCAATAGCGTTTAAAGAACGTGAGTCACGTAACAGACTCACCTTCCGCGACAAAAATTGCACGATCTTGGCATGAAAACGGTACATTGTTAGGGGCTGCTGCGCGCACCCTTCCTCTGGGAGACCGCGACGAGGGGCGGCGGCGGGGCGGCCGGAAGCTCTCGAGCGCGGTTACTTTGCGGCAGGGCGGGGACGGGGCCGAGGACGGCGAGGACGGCGGCGGCGGCGGCGCGGCTGTCGCCCGAGACGCGAACACAATGAGCCTGCGTCGTCGCGCCATACAAAACCGCGCGGCCCGCAGCTGCGCCGCCTACCGCAGGCTTGTGGCGGCACCAGCCCACGCGTCCCTCCCGCGGCGACCCTGCCCACAGCGCCCGCCCCAGCCACGCCCACAGCGCCGCCCGCGCCCCACCCACGGCGCCGTCGCCTAATCTCCCTCGTTCCCTCCGCAACGCCTCGCCGTTCCCCGTCCCCCGTCCCATCCTGCCACTCTGTGCATGGACACAGCATCACCAGACCCCGCCACGCCCCCGCCACGCCCCCGCCACGCCCTCGCCACGCCCTCGCCACACTCCCGCCACACCCCCGGAACGCCCCCGCCACGCCTCCGCCACTTCCCCGCCACGTCCCTGCCACGCCTCCGCCCCGCCACGCCATGCTCCCTCCACACCACGCCTCAAACATGACCCGCAACATCCCCGCTGCACACCTCGCCACACACCCCGCCACACACCCCACCACACACCCCGCCACACACCCCGCCACACCCAACCACACACCTTGTCATCCTATCCATTCCCCAGAACACACCCACCTTCAACCCGGCGAGCTTCTCCCCCTCGACTCCGCTTGCGCACGACTCCAGCCTCGACACATCCTCCATGATGTTCATCTCTACCCCACCCCCTTTGTCACACCATCCTCATTCACACCCCTTACTCTCCTCAACACTCCCCCTAGCCTTGACCGCCGTCTACCGCCTTCTGTATCCCTACCTCTATCCGGCCCGCCCTACTTCCCAGTCCCTCCACTTCTCAGCCTCTGTTCCCCTCCCCGCCCCCACAACGCTCCGCTTCTGGTGACGCCCGGCTCGCCGCCGGCTGCGCGCCACCTGCCGCCGGGCGCCGGGCGTCCCAGCGACCGCGGCCCATCCTTAACCGGAGCGCGGCCCCCGCCGCTGCGGCCGCGCTCTAGTCGAGTTTCTAAACGCGCAAGGCGACACAACTGGCCGCTGACGCCTGCGACACCCGCAGCGGAGGACGGCCGTGCCACGAATCACGTGACCCTACTGCGTTTCATCCGTTACATGTGCGGCTCTTATACAACTAGAAACATTCGTTAGTCGAGTGCAAAAGTCCCGGTTTCTTGCATCTACAGAATTGCTACTACTAATTAATCTTAGTTCTTCGTGGCTCAAAGTTCTGAGTTATTGAACTATTAAGATTGCGTGACAATTTGTTTTCATTCTTAGGACTGTGGTATCGTTGAGAACAGATGTTGATTCAGTCGCTTCCTAATGAAAAGATATCGATTTAATTGTCTTTGATTGAGATGTCCTGACATAAGTTTCTAGGTGGTTTCTTATGAAGACTTACAATTTAACAGTTTTGATGACTAGCAAAACCACTTTGCGACCAAGTTCTGGACACAAACGGTGGGATAATTGAGTAAGAAGATAGGAGAGCAAATTGGCTTGTGATACTTCAGTATTTTGAAGCTCCCATTTTCCTACTCTGCGTTTCATCGCACGGGTGTAACGGAGATAGTAAAATAGAACGAACAATTAATGTTAGCAATATATTGTTGAAAGAACTTAAGGAAACTTACAACATTTGATTTGATGCTGAAAATTTGTTTTGAAAGGGTGGAAATTGCATTCATTTTTTAAATCTTATGTCTAGTGCTGTCATTTCGCCGCACACATTCAATAAGTCCATTCAGAAGATTTTACATTGCACGCCAATATGTGTGCTCCGAAATGCTTGTGATGTTTTCTTCAATCCGAGTCTTGAGTTGCGCAAGGTTTGTTGGTCCCGCCTGTCAATCAATTGTCTTGAAATGTTCCAATAAAAAGTGATCATAGACTGAAAGAGTATTCCTTGAAATTATGCGGTCCCCTAACAAACATCTCTCTGACGCTATACTCTGCCTGGCAGTGTGTAAGGTGGCTCCATCCTGTTAAAACCAGGTGTATTGAATGTGAATAATTTCGACTGAACGGAGTCTTGGAGCTAAAAATAAATGTAGCATGGTGAAATAATGTTGAGACATCACAGGACAGCGGAATTCCCTTCGTCTTCAAAGAGAAATGGTCTATCGCCTCACGACACGACACTGCACCCCAAACAATAACATTGACATTAACACTGTAATGGTTTCTGGTGAAGCTTAACAGAATTTGTGTGTGTCCAGTAACGTTTGCTCTGCTTATTGACGTATCCATTGTAAAAATGACAAAGAAATATTTTCAATGAAGTTAACATTCTCAATGATTTTACAGATATTTTCGCAAAATAGTTCACGCAATACGGAATCATGAGCTTTCAGTTCTTGGCAATCTGAAAGTTTTAAAAACAAAGTTGAGTGTTATGGAGTATTCTTTGAACAATTTGACGTCCGAGCTACAATGACGAAGCAATTTCTGCATCAAACGACAAGAACTACTTACCAATGTGTCTGGCAGAGGCTCATTTTCTGAGCTACGTACAGACAATACACACCCAATATTTTTCGAAGTCAAACCAGTCTCCAGACTCTTTAAAGTTACAAACCCACGTTGCGTAAAAAATGAAGAAGGAACTTAACAGCGGTGCAGGATATCATAGTTAAGATATCATGGTAGAACAAAATATTCTTTGTTCGCCTGTCACAGTATTATTGTGACGGTAATATGACGCATTCATGACGACTGCATACTTGCTCATCTGCAATTAAATGTCCGCTATTATTAGACAGTTGATAGTATTCCCTCCACTTATCGTACATCTACGAATACATAGCTATAAACATCAAGTTCAAATTTCCCGTTTCTATACTCCATTGTATGCGTGTATCAGGACTTGAGTCTTCTGTTTGCTGTGAGTGAAACTCACTGTATTCCAGTTCATTATATCCAGGGGCTGTATATTGTCAATTTACGCAGTGAATTTTCAACATTAAAGACAATTATGCTGGTAATAACTATAAATTATTCCTTTACCATCTGGAAACAGTTGTGTCCGAACTCGACAGAATGTGCAGCAAACCGAAACGTGTCATGCTCTTTGTGTTATGAAATACATGATTTGTATATTTTAATGAAAATAAAACGTGCTGTTGGCGATGAGCACTTCAGTTTTCTGAAAAGTAGATAAAATATATTGCCGTTCTGCGTTCTTCCGCGTGAATATATTGGAATCCCAACTCTCTAAAATGATTGTTTAGAATACTAACAAGAGTATTTTATATATTTAGTTCATGTTCCATTCACCTGAGCACGAACGTAATAGTAGATTTTAGTTCCCGATTTATCTCCGCACCATATCTGAGGTAAAATGGAAGGTATAACATAGTTTTTCCAGTAGGACTCACAAATATTTTGTGTCTTTAAAGAAACATTACCCAGTTACTCCAATGTATTAATAAATCTGTTGTAAGGTATTTATTGACAAAACAATAACTTGCATTTTCGATAAATATTTGAACATTTCCCATTACAAATTGCCAGAGTTTGTGATGAAAATCAGAAATATACCATATTTATAAAATGTACTTTCTACTATTCAAAATTACAGAAAAAAGTGCAGACATTTTATAAAAAAATTGAACATTTTATCAAGGGAATAATATAAAGGATCCCTCAAAATTAAATAATGTGAATGATCCCCGAACGGCACACTTAAATCATACTGTAGACGTGTTTAGCCGTTTGAGTATTAGTTTTGATGACAATATTTGACAAATTGTGAACTTAAGCGCTAGCTGAAGATTTGGAGGAATCATTCCAAGAAACGTTGTGGAATTGTGGAAATTATTTGTATCTATAATAAAATATTGGTTCAAATTACCAGTATACGTGATTATCCTTAATAGAATAAGAAAACAACATTAAATGTGTGAAAATATAGTATGTTTTACTATTTGTTGCATTCCTTCCCTAAGTAGTTCAGTTGTAAAAGCAATTACACGTAAACCAGAAGATCAAGATCTAGATTCTGTGTCAGGGTAAAAATTTCTTCGAACGATTTGAATTGATATTGAAATGAAGCGTCCGGTATTTATATGTCCCTTATAGATTATCGTCGTTCTCAATTCTTCATTGCATTCATACTTTCCTTTGCACAAAGGAAAACCTTCGTGTTGAAACTATTTCATTTTATTCAAATTAATTTCATGATAAGTAATTTTGATGAATGAGTTATCAAGATTCATTAATTTGCATAAAATGTTACATAAAAATATATACATTTTTTTCTATGAGTCTATCGTAAAAGTACGAAAATGTCTTGCAGAACTCCACATTTCAAACGCAATTTCGTGTCCGATTTTCCTCTGTACACATATCGAACTCACATTTTCATCATTTTCAGACTCCTAAAACAGTATTCACGCATCACCGAGGCCTCCATGGATGCTAATACGTCCAGAACACTGTTGTGTCCGCTACGCGTCTATTTTTGTTGCTTCCGATCTGTGTATGCGCGCAACATGTCGGATCGAAAGCCGCCAGCAGTTCGCGAGTAGTGGGCGCGGCGGGTGGAGTTTGCGAGCAGGCAGTGGGCGCGGGGCCAGCCGCTTGGCGTCCGCCGGCGAGGCATGTCTGTTTCCGGACGGACTGATCCGGAGGAGGCGGATGCGGATGCTGAGAGAGCGAGGAGGATGCGGAAGGTGAAGAGGGCAGAAAGGGTGAGCGCCGGAGCGGCGTCAGCTGCGACGCACCGGAGGAACCGGCGGCCATGTTTAATCCGGGGGAGTGGAGGCAGTGGGAGAGGACGCGGTTGGGGGGTGGAGGTTGGGCAAGCTGGTGTCGTGAGAGGGAGGATGTGGCGCGTAGAGAGGCTGATGAGGAAATCGAACGACGTGGACGGTTGGAGCGACGAATGGGGCTAGGATAGCAAAGAATGGGAATGTTGAAGATGAAGACGATGGTGGGAATGATGTTAGAGGAGAGGCAAATTATCATTTCCAGAGAGAACGAAACGCGAGATGGGAAACGCGGGATCCGTGAGGGATGACCATGTGTGGTCGGGTTAGCGAGGGGAGCGAGAATTACAGAGGGTGGAAGGGTCAGTAAAATCAAAAAGGGCAGCAGAAAAGGAAGAGGTGACGAAGATGAGGTGGGATGCTCGGCATCATGGGCATGTGGGTGGGGCAGGTGGCGGGTGCCGCTGGAGAGATACGGTCCATATGGTACCCAGGGCGACCGCACCCAGGACTACAGCTTTAGCTTCGCGTCCAGCGGAATGGCTGACTGAGGGGAGGAGGCGGTGATGGAGGATAGAGGAGACGTCGGGGGAAGCGGCAAAGGCTACGGGGTGACTGTGGGGGCGGGTGGTGCGAAGGGCCAATGGCGAGGGGTAGATGCGGGAGTGATGGAGAGATCAGAAGCTCCTTGGAGCGGCGAGCAGCTGTAAAGCACGTTGAATTCTCGGTTGGGGGCGGGGGAAGTAAGGGTGGCAAGGAGGGGGTGAGTTCGGAAGCTCCTTGGAGCGGCCGGCAGCTGTAAAGCGCGTTGGGTTCGCGCAGGCCGAATCGAAGATCCGCTGCCGCCCATCCTTCTCCAAGCCGTTTTACGTCGACTTTAACGCACCGTCAGTCTCGCTTCTGAGTACAGGAGCCGTACATTGTGGCATACATCGGTTCTTTGACAGTGCGATTTCTGTTGCTGGTTGAAGACCTATTCACCATTCAGTGTTTCTAGCTGTTTTTTTTCTCTAGAAGAAAAATGTCAAATTAGATAGCAATCCGTTTTTAATTCCTTTGTTTTTGTAGTTTTTCATCATTAAAACAAATAATTTTACAAATTACATGCATCAAAGTAAGCTCTTATCAAATACGAAAAAACTATTATCTTATTGGTAGACATTAAATTTTTCCTTAAACAATACGTTTACGATTTTTTCGTCCCATTCTTCTCCATTTTCACATTCTCCCTAAGGTGTAGAGAGAAAGTTTGTTATGCTGCGCGAAAAAACTGCGAATTTTTGGCAGAAAATCTCTTACAGGACTCTGGTAACAAAAAATTGGATAAATCCATTTGATAAAGTTAGAAAAAAATACTTTGTCTCGTGGTGTAGTCAGAATCCATGATTTGTGGGTTCTTCATACCGAAAAATCGAGTGATGACAAAATGTTAGTTCGTCCGCCTATCCGGCCGGCAGTTTGTGAACAACGCTACTGCCTAAACCGTTCAGCCTATTTTCTCCAAAATTGATATTCCCCAATCGATTTGGCTGATGTCGCTGACCATTCAATTTGAAACCGATGTTTCAATTTTGGGGGGTACTTTACATGAAGCCCCTAAGACATTTCCAAAATTTTCAAAAAAATTGCTCCATTGTTTTTGATTAAATTTTGTTGTTGATTAGTGTGAAAGACGTTTAAGAGAATGGTGCAGATCTCATGTTGGTTAAAAGCCCTGAATTGTTTAGGAGTCTTTCTAGAACTAAAATATTAAAGATATATTTTTTCCCTTCATAAAATTAGTTTTTTAAAGAAAGATTTTGAATATGGTCATGTACAATTTTTCGAAAATTTTAGTAATTTTCCGCGTAACTTGGCGTGAAAATAGTTCGGGTGATAAACTACGTGCTGTTTTAGCACCACTAGTTATAACAAGAAACTCCTGGTTTTGTGGCAAAGTAAAGAAACTTTCAGAAACCAGCATAATCCTTTTTTAAGATTCGAGAACTGATTAAAGAATCCTCAACATGCGTATTATTATTAACTTGATTTTAACACTATAAAGAATCGTAAATCTGCAAATAACATTTTGCACCTGGGAAGTTTGTAAATGTAGTTCCTACTGTCCTCCTTTAAAATTAGAAATGTTACGCAACTTCCTCTCATAACATACAGCATATGTGAAAATACACATATTTTCTAAAACACATTAATGCTTCTCAGTTGCAGATCGATTGTGATAATGGAAAATAAAATTACTGATATTATATTATCCTTTCTTAAATTCTACAATACATTACAATGTTCCTAGAGCCTATGTTCTCGTAAAGAGTCAATTACTTCTTTATCTCGCCCTTTATTTGCAACGAGGTCGTTTATGTGAATTGCTAGTGTTTTACAAAATTCCAAGCGTTATTAATTTTCTGCGCTTTAAGTCTTTATTGCTAGTCGTAAACGTTCATTCAGTGTTTGTGGTGTCCTAGATTTTTTTCTATTGGATATATGTGGGGACGGCATTCATTTTCGTATGGCGAACTTATGGCTTTACAGACATAGACCAACATCTGCGAACATGCTGCCGCCGAAGATTTTGAATCTGGGAACCTAATAGTAAAGATACTATCAAAGTTGTATAAAGTAGAACTCCAGCATACGCGTCCGAGAGAAAAGAGAAGAAACCACGAAAATTATCTGTAGGCTCTGAAAATATCATTCTGGCCATGATATTCTCTCACATAGCTATTCAGCTGACTGCAAAAATGCCTTCCTATCAAGTTACGAATCTATAACTTTCCGGACTACGACGCTTCCCAGTGGTTTCGTAACTACACAAGCTATTGTACCCTGTTTCACAAACTCGAAGAGTTCACTTGGGTCTCACCGAAAAGAAAGTTCGGGCGGAGTTCCTTGATCCTTTGATTGGGGAAAACCACCATTACACCAAACAAACGTTAAGAGCACTCGGGATCTTGAATCCAGGCAATTATTGGCTTTGAATCATCCTTTTCGCTGATTTTGAAAACCACCAACGTTCAAAGTTAAACTAAGACCTCCTTCTCTAAGTTTTAATTGCGATCTACCAGCTACATACGCAAACGTATCCCTTGGTCTTTCTTTTGAACCCTTCCCCTACCTCGGCCCCACTTGCTGTTACTTGGGTCATGTGTCTGGCAAGTGCTTTATAAAGTTTCAAGCAAAGCGTGGACGCCTTTTGATTGCTAGCAATAACCGTTCGTCCAACCTTAGCCGTTTCCTGGGTGTTCCCCTCTCGTGCACATCTGCGGCGCAGCCTCCCGCCAGAGGGCTCGTTAGCTTCCTCGCGCACCTGCCTCCGTCGGCTGTCGGGTTTGCTCAAGCGCTCATCTGTGGAATGTCCATTAATTAGCTCCTCCCTCCCTCCTCTGTTCAGTAGCTGCTCTTTACTAACTTTGCTGGCGTTAGAGGAGTCAAAACGTCTGTATGACATCAGTACAGCACTCATAAGTAACTTGTACGACAAAGTGTTAATCTTAATTTGTCTAAGAGTGTTCTTTATTATTACGAGAATTTTTCTACATCACAACTAAATGTTATGAGTCGGTTGAATATAAAATGTACTCCACTTTAACTGAAATCAACATATGCTTTATACATTAATCTACATGGTTATACACTTACGAACATCGTATCTGCCGTGTTTGATAGTCAATTACACTGTAACTGAATTTAAGTAAAATGCATTACACAAATGCAACAGTCAGTATGACGGAAATCCTCTCTCTACC
This sequence comes from Acheta domesticus, assembly GCA_031308135.1. Taxonomy (NCBI): domain Eukaryota; kingdom Metazoa; phylum Arthropoda; class Insecta; order Orthoptera; family Gryllidae; genus Acheta; species Acheta domesticus. Next base: position 98,523,591 of record JAHLJT010004567.1, on the reverse strand, counting down.
AAGACTGGGCACGGCGTAGCCTAGGGCCCACCGTCTTTTTGGGAAACTGAATTCATGCGCCAGAGTATCGGAAATTGTTAGGTGAGGTATTAAAATAATGGAGAGATGAACATCGATTTAATAAGCCATGGCAAATATAAATTAATATAATTTAAAATTAAATTGTCTCTTGTATTTTAACTTTCAGAAAAAGGCGGAATTAAGAAATTGACACAAATTATGTAAATAATATTTTAAGTTTGGAAATCCGATTGCCTGGTGTGTGCCGCTTACTTACTGCGAGTCACGGTACTTCATGCGGTTGTAGGTACGTCTGGCGTCATAGTAAGATGACGCAGTGATAATAGGCGGCTTGTATATTGCGATTATGTGAAGCGTAGACTAACTAACTTTTTACTTTTTTGGCAATTTGCTTTGTAAAGCCGGCATTTCTCAAGATGAAAAAATTGAAATTCGAATTTGAAAACATAAAATAATCGGTGAGAAAAAACTTTAAGATTTTTTTTCTCGCAGAAATACCTTTTGACTAAATTACTAGCCATTGTCAAGTTTGGATTTTAATTATTTCTTCTTTCTCTCCCTTCTTTTGCCTGTTTTTCTCCTCCTTTTACCTTACCCCACTCTCCAGATTATTTTGCCTCTTCTTCAATCAATGATCTCCTAAATTTGCCAGTGAATTCGTCAGTGCGTTAGTTCTACAGTTTATCTGTTCGACAGTTTATCAATGAGCCAGTTCATCAGAACGTCAGGTTGTCAGTACTTCAGCACGTCAGTACGTAAGTGCCCGTTCTTTCGTATGTCAATTCGTTCATAAATGCATCATTCATCAGAGTCAGTACGTCAGTTTGTCGGTACATCAGTTTATCAATACGTCAGTTCAATGTGTAAATTTCAGTGCATCTCTTGTTAACACGCTCTCTCTTGCGTCTCAATCGGGGCCCGAGACCCGAGGCCCGCCGTCCGAGACCCGCCGCCCACTGCCCGCCCCTCACTGCCCGCCGCCCCCCCCCGCCCACCCGCTCGGTGCCCGTTGCACCCTGCCCGATGCCACCCCCCATCTCCCCGCCGCCCGCCGGCCCCCGCCCGGCACCGACTGATCGCCACCCACAGCGCGTGTTTCACACATCGCCACCCGACGCCCACAACGCAGTTCGCCGGGGCGCCGGGCGGATGTCGTCTGGAGGCGCGGGAGCTCCGTTTGATCGACGCGGCGCGGTGCGGCGCTGTGTGGCGCGGAGGCTCCTCCAGGCCCCACACCGGTGGGCGTGCGGCGCTCCGTCAACATTTGCCCCGCAGATCTTCATTGATGGGGCGGAGATGTGTGCGCCGCCCCGGGCCCCGCCGCGCCCGGCCCACCCGGCGCCTGTGCTGCTCCGCTCCCGCCGGACGACCACCGCTCGAGCCGTGTGTCAGTGCTCCGGGCCCGCCTCTCCCCCTTGTCGCCCTGGCGTATTACGTACCGATCAATTCACTCAATCTGTTCATTCGTGTGGGAGATTGCTGCACGTCAAATGGCATAGTTGACATTGTTTCGAGTGTCAGCTTCACATATCAAATGTCAGTGGTTTGTGATAGTGCAGTTGGAAAAAAAATTATGACCACTGACCATCACTGACTCATCACTCATCACTCCACCTCATCACTGTCTGCATTGTTAATAATTTTATTTTTGGCACTCCCAGTGTTACCAATTTGTAGTTTTATGAGTAATTGATCGATTGATTGATTGATTGAGTGCTGTTTCCGTGCGCGTATTATGGTCATTAGTCCCATAAGCGTTGCGCATGATATATCTTGAAAGGTGCGAAATGCCTCCCTCGATAGAACGAGAAATCGGTATCGACCTACACATCGACTTGCGGAGTTTCCTTCTCCTGGTTTTCCCTCCATCTTCTACAGCCCTGGGGCAAGCGCTCAGCGCCCGACTGACCTCCCGATATGTACGTTAGTGTAACGCCCGTAAGTGTAAAAGGGAGTGTCTTTGTGTTAAAAATTAGTGTGGAGATTAAATTAAGAAAAGCGTGAACGGTCCGTGGCCTGTTTGTGGGAATAATGCTCTGGCCTTTCCCTGGTACTGGCATAAGAAAACCACTAAAATATATGAACGAAATTAGCCGACCGCTAGAATTTTCTCTAGATGGAGACTGAATTCGACCTATGTACCTCTTTAGTGGCAAAATTTCGCGACAAGTGAACAGTAGACCGCACATCAAAACATAAGATCAAGTGAACATTACGTCTTTTAAAAATTTAGATGATGTAATTCATTGTGATAAAGAGAGGTATGTTGCTTTTAATTCCGTCATGGTACGTTCATGTCAAAAACAATTAAAATCGCACAATCATTTTGCTCAAGGGCAAAGAGATTCACAGACATATTTCAAACGATTGAAATCCATTTGGGTAGAATGGTTGGAAAACAACAACTGAACAGTATGTTGAATGAAATAATTAAAACTGTAACCATGTTAAAGCGGAATGAAGAATTAAAAGTTCTTAAAATTCTAGATGTTTAATTTCTTCAACGAACATTGCTAAATTCCAAAAAATCAAACAACCATATTGGTCGTGTTGTTTCGAATGTCAAGTTCACGTTTCATATTAAATGACAGTCGTTTGTATTGGATTGTGCAGTAAGAAATACATACACGTATATAACCTATCCTAGTCACTGGATCCATTGTTAATAATTGCTGTTTGTAGGAAAATAATTTTCTGACTGATGAGAACCGGACGGTTCAGTTTAAACAGAACCTCGCTGCGGACTGTGAACCAAGTTTGATGCTGACAAAATTTTGAGGGTCTATTTTCAGCCTTTTATATTATGAAGCCGTCAGAAACCAGCACCATAACTGTACCAGCAGTATTCATCAATTGCTCACAGTATTCCGGGGTTGAGCGAATCGGAAGGAAATTGCCACTGAATATAATTTTGCCTGGCATTTAGCCGAAGTTCTCTTCCATCGTTAAGAGGATAATAGAATAGGTTTAAACAAGCTGTTTTTGACGAGTAACTAGGGATAGGAATGCACGTTGGTTGTTTGAGGATCCAAAATAATTGTAGCAAAATGATTGATATGCAAACATCCTTTTTGGCATTGAAGTGAATTTGGTGGCAACTTTTGATATTTGTTGAAACCCATTATAAATAAAGACATGTGTTATAAAACGCATTCCAATCAATTTCGTAAAACGTATAATCGAAGAACATTGCATAGCAGGAAATGGTGGTTGCCTTTAATCAAAAACGTAAAACCATGTTTTGTAATTTTTTCGAAAATACCTTCTGCCTGCACGTTATTGTGTTTGTGAAAAACATTTTATATATCTATTCTATTACATTCTCTTTGAAAATGCAGTTATTTTTTGTTGAGTAATTCGTGAGTCGTTGTCAATCGGAGGAAAGCACTGTGGAAACGCACGATAAGCATATTCTCTCACTACTGCAGATCACTAATGGTACTCACTCAAGCAGCACTACCATACGAAAACAAAGGAAATGGACAATAAACTCAGGAAATCGTTTGTCAACATTAAAAACTTAAAATATAGAGTGCAATGTTGCCGGGTGAAAATAATTTTGGAATTGGAAGTGATGTTTCCGTGAACGCTCTGGTAGTTCAGGGGTACTACCAATACTTCTTTAAAATGAGATTATAGTTGTACAAAAAACTGTTCATCTGGGTTAACTGCCAGCTCTAAACAAGTCTCTAGAAGATATGACTTCATGCGATTATTTTTCATACGTGCTCAGAACGTTGAAACACTTTTCTTATATGTTCATTTTTTGTTGTTTGCCGATTATAATGTGTTTTTCCACTACAGTTTTTTTCTGCAAATTCATTTAACTTTCGTTAAGTTTATATATCTCAATGCAGGTTTTTATTCCAGATTCCTCAGCATAAACATTAGTCTCTCAAGCGCTAATTCCAAGAATTGAATTGATGTCTTACGTGGCGAGACTCAGAGCCACGAGACCTGCTCTTCCGTTTGACCACGCAAATTTTGCTACGCTCCTTTCAGCAACTAGCAGAAGGAAGGTATTACTTGGGCGACGAAACCGACGATTTGAATTTAGCTCAGAGGGTTCATTAAGACTTGAGCATCTTTTACATGCAGTAAATATACTAACATGAGATAGCCGGCTTTACTTATCCTCCGAAGGAAGGCGTAGTACCGTTGAACCCGCAAACTTGGGTATAACAGTGCGATACGCTAACCGCAACGCCATCGACGCCGACAAATTACGATGATATTAATCTGGTGCCTAGTATCAGTTGCTTTAATTATCAAGTAGAGAGTTAACTCGTACTCGTCTTTTCAAGGACATTAATAAACTGTTAATGATAATGTTCGTTTTAATTTGGAATTGCATGATTTGGCATTTCTTACCATGTCGCCCTCTTGATATAAAATTAACCTCCCCTTAAACGGAATTAGAATGAACGTTTGCAGGCGTCTGTGATAAGAGCCGCTCTTAAATTGCACTAATTATTCCAAAATAGCCATGAAGAAAATTCAATTTCAGATCAATTAAAGGTTTCCTGATTCCTGTATTTCCAATTCGAAGACCTGAGAACTACGGAAGTGCAATTCCATTCGCTACTCTGGGGAGTCCGAATGCGAGCAAGCATGCCCTGTTTACCTATCGCAAAGCCTCGTTAGGGGTGAGTCTCTAGGAACGGTATTACTCCGTTTGATCCAAACCGCACAAAGGTCCACGCAGATGTTTAATTAGTACTGAGCGGTTTCCGGCCGTTAAAGGGGCTGGAGCGTCAGATGCTGGCAAGCCGCCACTTCCTGAACGTTGAAATGTTAACGACCGCCTTGGGAACCATCGGAATTAAGTGGTTTCATTTTTATTGGATCACGAAAAGCCGTTTTCGAGAAATATGTTAGTTGCGAATTCGTAAACGTTTATAGCCAAGTTTCTAGAAAAATGAACATATAAACTCACATTTATTTCTGGCACAATTTCTTTTGCATTCCAGATTCGAAACAGACCAAAAAAATTTGATTCTTTTGCAGAGATCACTTAGTCCCGTTAGTGCAGTGAATGTTCTTTATTCCTGGAGGTAATCGTTTATTCGGCGCCGACCTAAAAATCGGCTCTCTGGATATTTCCCCAAACCAGGTATCTCTCCCGAAAGATGATCTGTCCAGCCGGGACGATCATCCTGTCACGTGTGGTAACGCATATAAATGCAAGTGTTTGTAAGTAAGGGGAAAGGATAGGACAAGGATGAGAAAGGAAATATTGCCTGCGTTGCATGGTCCAATTGCTAGAGAACTCTCCAGTATTCGCCCGATAATGATTGGGGAATCCACGAAAAATTCTGATCAAAATAGCTGGCCGTTAGAATTCCCGACAGCGGTTCAATTCAACCTAACATTTACCTAAAAGTAAAAAATCTTCCGTCGCCGCGTCTTGGACCCATGGACCTCCTGGTCAAAGTCCCTGCAGAGAATAGCGGCAATTCGGACTCTGTGCAGCTGTGTTTATTAGTATACTTAACCCGTAAACCCTACCGATCTGAAACTGGGCTAACCCTCCCCTGGGGTGGTGACCCATCTGCTTTCTTTTTGTGCGCTTGGAGTGACAGAAAATGGGATACCAAGTTATTTTCAATTTACACAGATTTCTTTAGACTCATTTGAGGTTTTACGAACATATTTTCAATTTTTTTATGTAAGCAAATTATACAATTTTTTTCTGATTATCGGCACAAATGTGGCTATGACAAACATTGCATAAAAGTTTGTTTTCCTGTCCTTTTATTCGTGTAAACATGAAATAGAGTCCTTTTCGTGTTTCTTCTTCTTGAGTTTGATCAACTGAAAATACTCCTTTTTACTCTCTCACCCTTACTTCGTAAGAAACGGAAAAAGAAAAAGGCAAATGTTTGATAGAAAAACTTATTCTCGGACCCTGGCTACTAAAAAATGGATAAATATTGTTCTTGCATATAGTAAATGACATGTCATCACTTCAAAATCCATATTTTGTGAATCATTGATACTGAAAAATCGATGGACAGTCAATGGCTGTGCGCTCGCCCATCGTCAACCTCTAGGAGATGCCTATAATTTTTGTATTTCTCATGTACTTAGTTTGGTAAGACCCTACCTAAACCGAAAATGCCGTCAATCAAAATATTACACTAACCCTGCTCAGAGAAAGTACGCCACCCGAACAACTCTGGACATGAACAACTTTAAATTTAACATTTTTTTAACACACCATCACGCACACCAACGAAGACAAGTAAAAAAATGCTCGCCCCAGTTTTTCCCAATTACTGCTGATAAATAATCCAATGAAAATCTTCTGGGGTGCCCGACTAGCCTGGGTGTTGTTTAAGGGTTAATTTATTTTTCGTAACATTGACATTTTTATCAGGATCAAAGTAACAAATATACTTTCATAAACATGCTCTTGCAAGTTTTGATAGCTCCATCCATTGATAACTCGTGACTATTCGCGTTGCGCTGGTAAGTTTGTGGCATGTTACTATACTCGCCTACATATTCGTGTTTTATCAGACATTGATATGCATCAAAGTGCTGCAAAGATATCAGAGAAGTCAGTCGGTTCTTGAGACTTTACAAAGTCTTGACGACTTTCTTTCATTCGTTGCAACGATTATTATCAAAGTTCGGTAATGAAGCATTTGTCAATTGATTACTATCTTATGTCTTGGTGGTGTAAACAATCACTTTTGATAATGGATTACAAGCTCTTTTGCTGGAAAGGCTAATTTTAAGATTTTGACACATAATTACAGAAAGTACTGGATATTTCATCATTATTTTCGTTTCCGACGCTGAAAAATTGATCTGTAAATTAACCATAGTTTTTCTACACTTTTAAAAGTAGATAAACTATGCTGGAAAGAACCATAAAATGCAAATTATAAAAAGATTGTTATTCTATGACACTTTCATAAAAAATATCATTACCAAAATATTTAGTTTTTGTACGTGTGGAGAAATATGTTATTCTAACATGATTAAAGTCAAAGCCTTAAAATTAGCCTTTTGAGAAAAAGAGCATTCACTACCAAAATAATTGTTTACACCCCCAAAACACACAAAATAATAATTTGAAAAATCAAATACATCATAAAATTCTTCCAAATTATTAGCATATAAAATACACTCCAAATCTAATCCACTCAGGGTCTTCTGGATAAATTATTTACAAGTTTATAACAACTGTATGTTATCATTCAGACAAATGAAACTAGTCTTGCAATCATTAAGCAATAATTTCAGAGTCTTATAATAATAATTGCCTCAATAAGAACAATAATAATATTAATAACACAAATAATAAAAAATTGGAAAATTATTTTCCAAACTCGTTAGAAAGTATGGGTTTCTTAACTGCGTGAAAACCAATATCCTAACTTTTTTAGCATTTTGGACATACAGTCTTCTTTCCATTGAAATATTTTTGAACGAAGCAAAAATTTATTTTCGACTTTTAAGAACCCAGTGATCATTAGGCTTCGAACTCATTCGATTTGAAGAGCATCTCCCAGTTATTCATAAATAGGGTTCCGACCATTCACAAAAAAACTTCGGAGGTGAACCGGCGGAAAGCTCGATAGGTTGTTCATGTTTCCCTCGCTTCTTCAAAACGTCTAAAACGTAAACATGTCTGAATCAGCGGAGGGAATATAAAGAGCTTCTTTAGACGGGCTCCGCCGCTGCCACTGCCGCCCCACCGCCGCGCCTTGCAGCGGGAGCTCGGCAAAGCCGTCTGAAGTGCGTTTGGATCGGAGTGGAGGGCGTAGCTTATCGAGGGAGAGTGCTTACGAGGGCAGGGTCGTGTCCACTTAGTAGAATGATGAAAGCGAGCGACTTTTGTAAGACACACGACAGACTTTTCGGCATCACGCAACAATCAATAACAAGCATTGTTTATAGTCTTTTGTTTGTATTAAAAAGATTCAGTGGCGGGAGATAGTCGTTCGGTAAAACAGCTTGTACCGAAATCATGGCCCTTGGGTGCCTCATGGATAGTGTGCTAAATTTCCATGGCGGGATCTCGAGTTCGATTCTCAGTCGGGAATAATTGTTGTAGCTGTCCATCACAATGAACTCAGTTTCTATAACTGGACAACGAAAGAAAAGCTCAAGCAGGTCAAGTATACTAGACAAAGAACAAACTTTTCATAATCCGTTTTTCTAATATGAATGAGTACTAGAAGCTGAATACCAAAGACGACTTAGCTCAATGCAGGAACAATGCTTGAAATGTTTTTCTGTAGAGATAAGCTTTCTGTTGAGATAAGTTTCAAAAGTAGCCCAACAAGCTAGTAGAATGAGAAGAGGCTTTCGTTTTCAGCCACAGTCACTACCAATCTAATCGTTGAGAAAGTCCATGCTTGAAAAGAATTAGTGAGTGACTACGAACCCCTCTTGCAAACGAAACCCACATTAGGTTCCGATCATGAGACCACCGAGGTGGATTGTCGAATGATATTATTACTTTCTCGCTACGGAGAAGAGCTACGCAAAAAACGGCGAATTATCGACAAAAAATATCATATTACAGGGCCCTGGTAACGAAAAAGTGGATAAATCCACTTGCTAAATTTAGAAAAAGATATTCTCCATCAAATGGTGTAGGTAGAATTTATGTTTTGTGCATCATTTATACCGAAAACTCGAAAGACGGCCAAACACATATCTGTCCGTCCATCCGTCTGTCTGACCGACCGTCTGTGTGTCAACAAGGCTAGCGGCTAAACTGTTCAGCGATTTTCTCGAAACTTTTTGTTCTCTTATCGATCTGGCTGATGTCGCAGCCTCTTCAATTTGAAATCGATATTTTAATTTTGGTGATACTTTATATGAAGCTCCCGATAAATTTTCTCAATTTTTAAGAAAATTGCCCCATTGTTTTTGTTTAAATTTTGTTTTTGGATAGTGCGGAGAACATTTGAGAGAAATATGCAGATCTCATGTTCGTTGAAAACCCTGATTTTCCGAATATTGCAAAAGTTCAATTTTTTTTTCGTTCCCTACAACTCAAGTATTAAAAATAGAAATTTTTACCTTAATGAAATCTGTTCCTGAAAGATATATTTTAAGGTCAAGAATACTTTTTTGAAAATTTGAGTAATTTCCACGTAATTTTGCCATAAAACACGGGCGAGAATGTACGTGCTGTTTTAGAACCACTACATTCCTGAGGGTTTTACTGTGTTGTGATGGGCAAAATACATTGAAAAACGGAGAGCCTATATCGAAATGACATTATTATAAATTTTCCGCAACTAATGAATTACAAAAATTGAGTGCAGATACTTGTTAGCTTACCCACGTACATTTGTAACAATCTGCCAACGTGCTGCATTTTAGTGTCATTTTGTGGCCAAAAAACAGATTTTGTATGTGTAGCGTGTGTAGATAGCGCCGATGGTGATCAACGAGACTTCGAAGCCTTATTTCGTCTCGCGTGTTGCTTTCAAAAAGGCACAGCTATACTTCAGTTTTTATATCTTGGCGCGTGGGGGTGTGTCATCAAAATGGAATATCTCACGGTCTTTCGCGTCGTTCTTGGTTGTACCGCTAGGATTCGCATGATCCCGACTGCATCAACCAGTGCGGGCAATAATGCGACTTCTAGCTTCACAACCGAGAACGACGCGAAATACCCTGAGATATTCCATTTTGATAACACCCTCCTACGCACCAAGAAAGAAAAACCGAAGTGTAGGCAGAGCGCGAGATGATCCGAGCAGTGCTGACCTCATCTAAGGCAATCATTCCGCGCTACGCGGCAGCTTTTTAAAATTTATTAATTTTTACCAGCTCGATATAGTGGTCCTACGGAACTGTGAATATATAACTTGTAAATATATCAGATGGGAAATAATAACTTGTAGAAAACTTCCCACGATGATTAGCAGTGTCTTCCTGACTGTTGAACAATCATGTTTGGTATGTTTTATAGAAAAACACATTTGTGTAGTAATGTTGATGATTGAAGGAGTGATTTGTTGGGCACAGATGAGTCGAAATGTTGAAAAATGAAACATTTGAATCAAGGGGGTTTATAAGTATCTTTTGGGAATAGAAATTTAATTCTATTGAGAGTATTAACGAGTTGACAGTGGAGGAAAAAAGCAGCACTTGGACACATTGGTAGAAGAGAGAAATATTTTAGGACAGGCTTATTAAATAATCTGTGATATAAGGGATTTTGGTATATAAGGCTAATTTGTGATGAACCACTGTGTGGTAAGACGTCTAGGAATATATTTGTTTGATATCGTAGATTGTTTGAATGTGTTAGGGTCAGTATTACATCAGGATGGACGTGCATACGCTAACGTTGGACTTTAGGATACTTTTATATTGCAATAGTTCAGATTGTACGTAGTTTTAATGTAGATGTCGAATTGATCAGTGCGTACAGTTTTATGGGTTTTGCTGTTGCTTTTTACTTTCACGTATACATTCGCATATACGGAGTAAAATACATAGTATAGGGAAAGTTATGTAATGCTCCGCGAAAAAACGGCGGATTTTCCACAGAAAAATTCATTGTCGGGCTCTGAGAGCCACAGAGTGAATAAATTCAGTTTCTAAATTAAGAAACAAAATTCCCTAACACGTGGTGTAGCCAGAATTCCTCTTTTGTGGGTCCTTGATACCGAAAAAACCAATTGAAAGAAAAACGTCACTGTGTCCGTCCGTCCGTCCACCCGTGTGTGAACACCACTAACGCCTAAACCATAAGTAGTATAATTTTCAAATTGAAGTAACGGCTGTCGATCTGGTTCCAGTCAAAGCTTTGAGATTTTGAAAAAGATTCTTTAAAATTTGAGGGTACTTTATATGAAGCTCCCCGGACATTTTCAAAATTTTCCGAAAAACGGCTCCAAATTTTTTCTTTAAAGCTGTTGTAAGAATAGAGTAAAATACACTTATTAAGGTGGCATAGATCCGATTTTCACGGTTAACTACGAACTTTCGAAAATTGCTTGTTTGAATTTTTTCGGCATCTTCCTCCAACTACAAAATTGAAGATAGATATTTTTCCTTCAATTAAAATTTGTTCTAGAATGTGAGTTTTTTTACGGTCATGTACTTTTTTCGAACGTTTAGTAGTTTTCGCGCAATATTGTGTGCACATGTGCATTTTTAAAAAATTACAAAAACAAGATTTTCTCAAAAACGGCTTCAAATGTTTTCTTTAAAAGTTTTTTATGGATAGTGCCTAATGTATTCTATGAGATGACATAAACGTCATGTTGCTCTATCCTTTTGTTTTTCCAAAATTTACAAAAATGAAATTTTTTGACTTCTATATCACGTCGTTAATATTTACATTAGTGGCCATTTGTTCACATTATTTTATTTACGAGTACATGTGCTTTAAATAATAAGCAAGTTTTCTCGAAAACTCAACTATATTCTGTGAAAAAAAGCTCAAAATTCTGCATTTTCAGAAACGCTCAATTGCCATTTTCGCAAAAATGGCTCCAAATTTTTTCTTCAAGCTTTTAAAAAGGGTAGTGCTAATTACACTCTTTAATATGACGTAATATTTAAATTGGGATATTTTTTGGGTTTTGCGAAAAAAAGATAAATGTAAATTTTTCGAAAGATCTCTCACACCGTCAATATGCACATTACCAGCAATTTTTAAACACTATTGTATTTGTAAGTTAAGGTGAATCAAATGACTTCAAATTAAGTTTTTTGAAAACTCATAAATTTTCTGTGAAAAAAAGAGCTTCAAAGTTCGGATTTTTTGTAGCGCTTAAACGCCATTTTCTTAAAAACGGCTCCAAATTTTTTAATAACAATTGACATTCAGGTCGAGGTTTTAGTGTTCTTTAATATTCTGAAATTAATATTTCTTTCTATTTCTAGAAAAGCAAAAAATTAAGAAAATTTCAAAAAAAATGTTTGGGTGGCGATAGATGGCAGCTGGTAAGAGTATGTGGCAAGTATGAATAGCTAGCCGAGACCCAAGGAAATAGAAAACGAATACGAGAAAGCCTGTCGCATTCTGAAGCACCACTAGTTCCTTTTAACCTCATAATGATAATGCAAAATGAAGAATTCAAGATATTTGTAGTGCAAGACTTTCAGCTTATATACTTTTATATATCAGAGTTCGCGTTTCAAATAACTGGACGATAATAATATTGCCAGTCAGCGTCTGTTCTGACTTTGCTCTTGACTCACTGACCTCTTTGATAACCGACTTGTCCCTCCAACACAACAAAGATACTTATGCTTCTTACACAACAAAGATACTTATTCTTCTTACTTGGTAGGTATACTTATGCTTTTAGGTATACTTACGCTCAAAGATACTTATGCTTTTTTGGATTGTATTAGATGAATTCCAAATTGAGCCTATTAATACTTTGGTAAACAACAGAATTTTCGATAGTCATACACTACAGTTTTCACTACGTTGCAAAGACATGATGTGCATATTCAAAGCAATAAACGAATAAAAAATCCATATTTCTCTATTTTTTCTTTACCGAAAAAACTAAATTTCTTAAAGTACTAAAGATTTATAGTAGAATTTCTTGCGTTTTAATCTAAAATGCCAATTTCATATTTTTATTTAATAGGTAATTATTACACATTTTAGCGTACCTGCCCGAGAACTCTCGCATGTTAAATTTCACCCTGTTTCCTAATCTGTCCTTTTCCATATTAAGAGAGGAAGTTGTTAATGAAACGTTTATTGGTTTTCAAAATTCAAGAGGTTACTTGCAATGTATTTATAGAATTAAAAAAACAATAAACAACAATGAAATTTATGTTTGAATCAAATTTTCAATATAGCCCTGCTCAATATTATAGACAGTATAATCTATTAACATGTTCTTGGAACCATTATTAACATGTTCTTGGAACCATTCAAACAATTCTTTAAAAACATTTGAAGTAATTTTAAGATCTTCCTTGACAGCTTTTCGTTTTTCTTCAAAATCACAAAGACCTTGAAGATCGTGATTACAAAAGCCTTTTACTCTTCAGAAATCTATTGAAAGTTTTCCATGCGAAAAGGCAGGATCGAGAAAGCATAACCCTACTCTTTTCAATATTATTTAACTTTATTACCAAACTGAAAGGTACACCCTCAGTTGTACAAAATGAAAACACTAATGTAACTTTAAAGCAAAAGCTGCAGTTCCTCTGACAGAGAGGTCCTAGGTTCGAGTTCCGATGGCGGTAGGATTTTCGACACTAATTTGTCAGCTAGGTCGAATTCAGTCGCTGTCTGGAGGAGACTTCTAGCGGCCGGCTGCTCTGATCGGCAGTTTAACATGGTTTCTCCGATCAACACCAGACTAACGTCGGAGCAGTACTCTAACAAACGGACCACGGACCGCGCGCGATCTTCCCTTCCTCTTCCTTACCCTATCCTCACCCCTTACACACTCACAAACACACACATATACACACACTAACATGCACTACACTACCACACATGCCGGGAGACCAGTCAGGAGCTTAGAGCTTGTCGACGACAACCCCGCTAGTCGACGGTAGGTCGGCGCCAGTTCTCTCCATCCAGCGAGGAAAAGATCACCGCCACCACCCGACAAAACAAATCACGCACTACACTAACGGGACTAATTACCTCTGTAGTTGACGCATCCGGAATCACGAATTAATCAATTATAGCGAAAGAATGTAAGTTTTCTTGCAGTAACACTCATGATAGTATTTCTTAATGCATGAAAGGATCACTTTTCGCAATATATTTCTCGCGGTCAATGTACAGTTGCAAGAAGATAGCTTGTGCCCACGCTTCGCCTGCCTTGTGCTTAGGCTGCTATATAACCCGTCTCGTGCTCTAAGCGAAGAGCACAACCAGCAGGCGAGAGCGACGATGGCGAGCCGGCTGCCGGTGCTACTGCTGGTGTGTTTGGCAACGTGGACGCCGCTGGCCACGCAGCCGGAGTGCGCGCCTGGCGAAGAAGTGGATCTGGCCGTGGGCGCCTCCGCCAACTCGTCAGGCCATCGGCGACTGCGCGCGCGCCTGGAGCAGCCGCTGGGCGCGGGCGGGTGGCAGGTGCGCCTGCAGGCGCGTGGCGCGTGGGGACGGCGGAGGGGGCGACAGCCCCCACAGGCAGTGGCTCGTCCTCACACTCGACGGGCCCCCACCCACCTCAGCCCTGACATCCTGCCCTGGGCCCCCGCCTCCGGACTACCTGACGCTGCCTGGCTTGGGCCAATACCGCCAGCCGGCGGAGGCGAAGGACTGGTTCGGCGCCAGGAGGCTCTGCCGGGCGGAGGGCGGCCGCATGTGGGTGCCGGCTTCCAGGCGCGAGGTGACGCGGCTGTTCGAGCACTTCTTCCCGCCCAACGCCACCGGCGCCGCTCTGCTGGACCGCATGTGGATCGGCGCCGGGGACCTCGAGGAGGAGGGCAAGTTCGTCACCGCAGACGGCGTGCCAATACAGGACGTAGGATATGCGGACTTTCACCAAGGACAACCGGACGGGAAAAAAGCGGAGAATTGCCTGGCTTTCTATAAAAATGGACTATTAATTGATGATTCCTGTAATCACCCACTAACATTTATCTGCAAAATATCTCTCTAAATTTCATATCTATACGTGGAGAAATATTTCAGGTCATCCTCAGATCAGAACAAAGAGTGATTATTACTTTATGACCATATTTTCATTGAGAAATAAGACAAAGCAGTTTCAAGATTTAATTTTAATATATGTATTTTTAAGAACAATAGAAAAGAACACAAAATGGTATTTCTGTACTAAATCTGGTCATTTTTACATCCAAAATGTTCATCTTTTCATTTTACTTTCCACTATTTATACGTATATACCGTATAATTTACGTAATACAGAGAAAGTTATGTAGTGCTTCAAAAAAATCGATTTTGAGATTTCAACGCAAATACACGTTTTAGGGTCCCCTGATACGGAAAGAGTGTTGTTTTTTTAACGTCCGTCTGTCTGTCCATCTGGTGTGTGTGAACAACACTAGCGCCTAAACTATGTATACGATTTTTTCCAAACTGAATAAACTCCTGCCAATCTGGTCTGCGTCAAACTCTGTGATTTTGAAAAAACTTTCATTAATTTTTGGGGGTACTTTACTTGAAGCCCCCGAGACATATTCAAAATTGTCTCAACAAACGACATCAATTTTTTTCTTTAAATTTCTTTTAAGAATGGAGTAAAATACACTTATAAATGTGGTATAGTCCGATTTTTGAGCTTTTGAGGAGGGGTGAAGCGCAAGGCACAAGACGGAAAGGAGTACTCCAAATGGCTAACACGACTGAGGCATCAGGATAAGAAGGAGGAGGACATCCCAATGTTGCCCATGTTAATTTTATGATTTTTGGGTACACATATTTCAAAACCTATTTTACTTACCCAGTTGACTTTTAATTATGATTTATGAAATCAGGAACTAAGAATGTAAAGAAATGATTGGATGTGATCATATGTAAGTTGCCATGGGATGTATTGATTGTTAAAAGAAGCTCTGTTGAAGTCTGGCATTGTAGGATGACCTGAAGTGTAGATATTGAACAGTGCGGGAGCAAGTATTGAGCTTTGTGGATCGGTAGCATATATCCTACAATGCTAGACTTTAAAATAGCCTTCTTTGTGAATGATACAACAATCACTACATCCCATGAAAACTTACTTTTATGTGATGAGTGTTACTTGTTGATGGGTACTTATATATTATGGGTGTTTCTGTAGGTATATTTCATGTTGTCTTGAAATGTTCGGTTAGTGATGTAGCTGAAGATATTTTTTGGAGGAAGTCTAGAGGATGTAGTTGCTGAATTTTAAAAAGAAGGCCTTTATACTAAATGCTGTCAAACGCTGACAGCAACGGCTCGCCACGAACAAATGCTGTTTTTGTGTGCTTTTTCTTGTGAAAGCTATTAGGTATAAGTTCATTTAGCCTCTACAGTGAGTGGGCTGTTGAGTGGTGGAGCTTGAACTCAAATTGCGTTTTGTGTATGATGATGAGGAAGCTAATTAGGAGGTTAATTGAGGAAGTTAATTAGGCGGTACAATAATACTTTTCGAGTTAGGGGAGACAAAGGAGCAAGCTAATCATTTATTGATAATTAATGTTTGTTTTAGGTTCATTAAAAGGCTGTTTTATTGCATGTTTCCATATTTCTTTGATGGGCGGGAATAAGAATGCAAGTCAAAAACCTTATTTTACAGTAGAGCGAAAAAGCTTTTTCAATTCGTAAATTGAATATTAAAAATATTTGCAATGTGCACAAAATTACAGTGTTTTAGAGTATGATTTGAGTTATACAACGTTTACCAGACGTAGATATCGATCTGATTATATAAAAAATGTATGTACTTTGGTTTTGACCAAAAATGACTTAAACTCTTTTTGCCGCCTATCGAAGATTTGCTGAAATTGCATTGATTGTAAATGCAGCGCAGCATTAAAGTGGCTGAAAATTGCTGCTGGGGCTGCAGTGCAACAGTTTGGTAGTTGTTTTAGTGTGAGATCGATGATGTCGCTTGTGTTAGGTCATGTTCTTGATACTTCCGCTTCCGCTAGCCTTCTCCGACGGACTGACTCCCGGATGCCTCTCGGGGAACCGCGCTGGCGTGGTGACACTCAACGGCAGCCTCTGATTGGCCGGAGTACGATCTCCCGGAGGCAGCCCGCGAGGCGGGGCATCTGCTTTATTTGATTCAGAATACAAAAATACAGCAATAAAAGTGCATGTTACAAATATAATTTGGGCAAGAATACAAATATAAGCAATGTTAAAATAACAAATTTTCGTATTGAGGTGAAAGTACTTCCCACTGTTGCCCATGAAAATATTCGCGATTAAAGGATAATGATATAAAATTGCAAAAAGTGCGACTTCAAATTCCAAATCAAAAATACTCCCAAAGTCATACGCGGACCATCGATAGGTCACTAGATCACTAGAAAATGCCATCCACATCGTAATACATATCGATTTGCGATGCTGGGTCCTCCACGGGCAGTTTGGGTTGCAGGCGGCGTAAGTATAGAGCAGATATGGACGGACCAATATTTGATGGCTACTTTTGATGTGCAACTTATTTCATTTCTATCAGTATGATGTCTCTTACTTAAAACCGCATGTAACTACATTGAACGAACACCTGCATTACTATCGTTGGTTGTTCTACCTACAAAGCGTACTTTGGTTGAGTAAAGAAATTACAAAATTACTGTCACGCACCAACTATGACTCATTAAAGGTAAAATTTTTATTTGCTTCCCTCTCTTTAATAACTACCATAAACAATACCATCAGTCAAACTATTATGTAATGATCTTTACTTCATGATCGCAGTTGTCACTAGGTTATTAGATTTATAATGCGCGAAAACTTTAAATTGTATTTTTCTTATCATTGTTTCTATACTCTAAAACATCTGCTACCCTTGAGGTATTTACAAGAAGTACTGCTTCGTCATCCTCCACAAAGAGTACTCGAAGTTTTCCATTAAAACATTTATCATACTGTACTTCACATTTTTTTATCTACAAGTAACTTGAATGATCTTAATATTGGTTGAACATTAAAACCGAAACACAGCTTGAATAAACAACTTCTATTAGTTAAGGCCGCACCACAATATCCCGCGAACGGGAACGGGATCGTGAAGGCAAGGATGGGAACAGGAACGCGAGATACGTGAGCTCCACAATAAATAAATAAAAATAAATAAATAATAAATTCTTTATTTTTGGCAAGGTTCAGGTCATTTAGCCTGATCTTCCGCCTGACCACTTTCAAATTTTAATTACATTAGTGCATAATAAAAAGAGGTCATTCAATGATAAATATGTACGCAATTTGGGTGAAGGTTGTCTCACATGGAAGACAGGTATAAAAGCGAGGGAGGAATGAGTTGATAGAAAAGGAATGCTCTCACAGCATTTTTATGTTTAAATTTAGTAATTTTGAGTTAGGGATATAAATAAAAACTAATCCCAAATATATCAAGTTACATACTACGAGATATTACTAAAAATTTAAAGAAATTATCTTTCTGTGTTTAGACAAGTTAGGTATTGAAGAGGATTCGAAAGAAATTGTGTAAATCGGCGAAGTATTAATATATACTTCTAATGGTTTTAAACAGGTTTTGAAGAAGCTAATATTGCGTACGTATTACTGAATTACCCCTAAGATACCCCTGAATTAGCCACAATACTCGTCAACGGGGGGAGGATTAGCGCTGAACTCGTAGCAGCTAAATGGAGAACTTTATGAAACAGTTGCAGAAACAAAAGCACTTCTAGCTTTGCTTCTCTGTTCACTCTTTGTTTTGCCATCTATGTGGTGTGATTGCGTGTGCTGCTGTAAGGAATACTTAACGAAAGAATATTAAATATCAAAAACAAAACCATAAGTATGAATAATGAAAAAACTACTACGAACTTACGGAAAATACAACTCCGAGTAACTAAACTTTTGTCAATAAACAACTCTAAAGTACTTTACTGAAACATAAAAGTATTTTTTGTGGGAAATTTTAATTCTAAGTATTAATATGAATAGAAAAACGTTTATATTGTTATTACTAAAAAGAACTAAAACAACTCAACAGTGACTGAAGAAGCCCTCCTCAAACCGTAACCTCGCAAATCTACGCTCTAACATCAATATCGCCCTACACTCTTAATTCCGCTCAAGACCAGTGTCGCTCGTTCGATCAGTTGGAAAGTCCGCCGTCATTTTCTGCACTCTCAATGATCGAGAAGCTTCGCGTTTCCGGGCCAAGATACATATTGACTATCCTTCTCGTTCCCGTCGAGCTTTGCGTTTCCGTCATGTTTTGAGTACCTGTCTGAGACGTCCATCTTTTTAACTTTCTTTATAATCCCGTTCGCGTTCCCGCTCCCACTCCCGGGCTATTGTGGCACGGCCTTTAGGCGTACAGCAACGTTTAAAGGTTCATGTAGGTTGGCTGTGCTGTTTTCTTTCAAATAATGCTGAATCTTGCACATAATTTATATCCAGTCAAGGCAAGTTTAACATGAAAAATATTGTTTTTTTATTCAAATTATTTTATGGCTATGGAGAGTTTAAATAGTAGACTATAGAAAAATGTTAAATTTACAGTGTCCATAGTTTAATACGTCAAAAATTACAAAAAGTGGAATTAATGGTAATATAAATGAAAATTAGACCCTTTTTAGTACCTTGCTTTATTTTGGAAAAGCAAGGTACTTTTACTGTAACCTTAAACTAAATGATAACGATTCACATATTCTGAGTTATGTAAATAAATCTGTATAAAAGTTCCTTGCAGTTTAATTAAAACCATTCAATTATATTTTAGTTTTCCAGAATAATTATATCAAAAGACTTGGCATTGTTTGCAGGTATCATATTACTTTTCCATTTTTTTATCATTTGCTATTCAAAGATTGTGTCAGAATGATTTTTCTCCTGTTTTTACCGTTGTTTGTGTGCGTGTTTTCCCCTCCAAAATAACTTTAATTTGTTTCTCGTGATAAATATATTCAATTTGTTAGTATGTGTAGTGTGTATGTAAATGTGTATTTCATACTCTGTAAACATGGGTTAATGCCTAATTTAAAATTCCAGCTACTGAATAAAAAAGGTTTTTTAAAGAGCATTTTTACAGAATACAATGCATTATAGCCAGTGAAAACAAGAACAAACATTTTTAGCAAGTAGCAACTCAAAAAATAATTACTTAAGGGATATTTTGGACCTCTCATTGTTGCAGATAGGTTATTCAAAGTTTACATGAACATATCAAAATTTCACGGAGGCGAAAAGACACAACAATGACGGAAAACATCAAATTTTATAAAGAATTTAAATAAAATATAATTAATGGCTTATTTGAGAATGTCTTGTGCCATATGTGCGTTCACTCTTTCCTACTCTTTCTCCTTCTCTGTTAAACCTTTTTCTTTATTACGCTTTATTTTTTTTGCGATTAAATATTTACGTATGCGAAATGCAACTGATAAACAATACGATGAGACTTTACTGAAGAATGGTGGTGTTGAGGAGATTTGAATAATAATTGTGGTGAGTTAAAACTATTCTTCTTTTTGTTCAAACGTTATGTCAACTTAATAAAAACTTCCCAAGAAGGTCTTATAGGTCTTCTCACAGAATTTCAAAAATGTATTCACAACGATACACTTTACAATCACAATTATGAGGAAATATTTGGTGCGTGATAATGTGTGATTTCGTATCACAAGAATAGTCTTAAAATAACCGTTCACAGACGTCAACAACTTTAAGCTAACAAAATTATTGCATAGATGTAATGTACGTAACCTTGCAGCTGAAACGAAATCCAGAATAGGCAAAAATTAGGCCACACAGCGACGTCATGCGTAGGGGATATGAGAGCAGCCGGAGAAGCTGTGGATTCTGTGCCATTAAACGTAAATGGCGAGGCACTAGTAAAATGAATTCCATGTCGAATAAAAAGCGCGGAATGTAAAGGAGTAAATGGCGTTTTTCCTCAGACCGGGGGTATAAGGCTCAACAGCAGGGCGGGGAAGTGGCGAGAGCCGGCAAGACGTTTGAGCGGCGCCAACTCTCCCGGCTTCGCGCTACCCCAGCCGCCGCGGACTCGCCCGTTCCCAACGTCTTTTCTGTACATAGAGAGCGGCTGCCTATGCAGTGGCGCCTCTTCCGGCGGTTTCCCTTCGCCTTGTTCTTCCTCCCATTGTGTGCTTTCTCCCTCTCCTCTGCCTCAAATACTCGTCACTCTCCCTATTCTTTGAAATCTCCCAGCCAGGTGTCCTCAACTCCCGTGCCACTTCTCACAACGCTTACTCATCAGATTCACTTCTTTTGCCCGCTCCAATCGGGGATACCTCCCTGTCTTATTCCCTCTGTTCTCCACCCATTTGTTCTCTCTCCTCACCCACCTCACTCCATCCCTCTGTAGCCATATTCACCATCTTCATCCCTCCTGAAACTCCTTACCCATTATCACACTCCCCATTGTCAATTCCCAGTTCATCCCCTCCCTCACCGTCGCTGATCATCCTCCGACTTCACACCCACTGACTGCACACCACCTATCCCTTTGCATGTCTCCTTTCTTCACTTCGTCAAGCCTTCGCTCACCACGTTGAAGGCTGTGTGGGTGCCCTGCACCGCGCCACGCTGCGCCGCCACCTCCAGAAAGGATCAATCAGGAAGATTTGAAAGTGGTGGCCTTTCCTTTAGCGAGGGACGCTCCCGGGCGCTGAGCCGCGTCTCTTGAAGGGGAGCTTCTCAGCAGCAGAGATGTTATCAACAATCACATGCCCTCGCCAGTGCTCTGCAGACTTCGTTGCCTCGACTTCGTCTCTATTTTTCCGCTTGATGCATAAAAGACGAACGAATGGTTGTGAAGGAAGTGCTGATTTTGAAGCTTCTGATTTATGAAGAAGACCAACATAAATTGGAACAATGTAAGTTATAGTAAATAGAGGCAAAGAATATTCTGTAGAGAAACAAACATGTCGTAAAAATCTATGACTCCAGAGGAAATTGATGTTTTTGAAACAACTCGGCTGGTCGATGAGATGCAATCATTTAAAAAGGTTGGGAAAAGGTTGTAGGGTCTTTCATCACGGTGAATGCGCTCTTAAAGACTTTTTCAAAATTGGAGACATTTTGAGAAACATAATTGGCAAGAAATAAGCTACTCATTTTGCAATGCAACTTTTTAACTGTATAATTTGCAATCTCATATTGTAATTTATTTATTACATCATGTTCTTAATTAAACACCTTTACGACATCTTTTTCATCTTTCCGATTATAGTTTCTCTTACATTGAAATGTTAATGGTAATAACAGTTGTTCAGGTGTAAACATTCATATTTATTAAATTTACCATTCATTTATTATTAATATATTTCATGAATTTATGAACGATAATATATTGTTGATTGTTGTCAAATAATATGTATTAGTGAATATGAACGCAATTCTATGAACAAAAATAATATGTACACTATTTTCTTCTTATTGTATACTGATTTTACTTCTTTGGACAAGCAAAAAAGACCTAATATTATTCTTGTTTTCTCCTAAAATATTTTCTCATGTAATAAAGGTAATGGTCAGATAATGAACGTAGCGTTATAAGAGCGATAACTGTTTATTACTACGAATGGAGATTGCAAGACAAGTGTGTCATTCATCCGTTCTTAATGACAACATTGCTTGGCTGACCACCTGTGCATACGATCGTGCAAAAGGCCCAGCTTTGAAACTATTACCATGAATCTTTATAATCAAATTTTTCAACAACAAAATTGTAAAAGTTTTGGTATTAAAATGTCCAGTTCTGCATTAAATGGGCTGTCAGTTGCCGTTGTTACATTTTGTGCAAGTGATTTAGAGTTCACTTACAATTATCTGTTGTGATAATTTGGAAAGGGAAATGAGAAAGCTTTCCCAAATGAGGTTTGGGAATTTTCAATCGTCTCATTCGTGATTGCAAATCACGAAGTTTTCATTGTTTCATTTATTTTGTGGCAAATAATGCAAACAATAATATCTAGGTTTTAATTAATCGCATTGATTTTTATGACATGTGCTTAACATTGCCATACTCGCTATTAATAGTAAAAATTGGGCACACTTTTACCGAATAAAAGATATTAAACTTACACAAAATGTAACTTATTTTCAATTGTCCAAACAATAGCCTCCTTGACATGGGATCGTTCACGAGTGTCCTGGTGTACGCCTACTTGTTCTAATAACTAACGTACCAAGGCGCCCAATGCTTACGATACTACTTATGGCTGGTGAATTGTACGTTATGTGGTAGGCGGTGGGGGTGGTGACAATTGACAAAATGCATCTTTCTTTGACACTTAGTTTTGAAAACATTTTCTCTAAATATCTACTGAAACAGCATAGGAAAATGTCTCCTCCGGCGAATGTAAACGTCTGCCAATCCAAAAAACCCAAATTAAATTAGAGGATCACGAGTCTTATTTAAAATATACGACCGTTTTACGAGACACTATCTCCGCCTAAAAGGACGCAACATGGAAACAAAACCCTAAAAAGACGTTTGGCACGTTTCCATGGAATAGTCATATTGCTTTCATCTCGGCGTCTTTTTTGTAAGTGGAAGAAACTGGAGAAATCGCTAGCTGGGTCGAGGACATGGCAGAAGGGATGATAAAAAAAATAGTATTTCGGGTACTTCAAACAATAATAAAAGTAGAGGTGGTAAAACGTCAGAAGTATCAGTAAATTAAAACAACAAAAAACAGAGGCAGTATAAGTGTAGTTTATCATTTATAAAACTACATTGTAAACGTATTTTTCTTTAAGTTATGTTAAGCAGAAATCTAAGCAGTAAAATAAAGCAAGACATCAAATTACACTCCTGAATTGCCGATAATTCTTTATTGAATATATGATTGCTTTTTTTCCTATATGCGTGAAGAAATCTGTGATTTGGGATCTTGACGTACGTTTGGAACTCTTTATCTTTATATTAAAATATAAGTACTGACGAATTTTTTTAAAAATTGTTTTGGTAACCGTTTCCTAATGCTATATTTGCGTCCATTAATATAATATTGTAAAATGAGCATTAAAATTGCATAAGAATGAATAGGATTAATGAAAGCGTGCGGTGGGTGTAGATCGTGCGTTTGGACTGAGTGTGATGGATTAATAGTATTCGTTCACGTCATTTGCTATGTTTGCTAGTCTCGTTCGTGTACAGAGTGTTTCACTCCAGGAGTAGCAGTGAGATCTTTTCCGCTTAATACTGACATCCAGCGTCGACCTACATATCAACTTGCGGGAATTCTCCCCTCCAGTTATCTTCCCCAGCCAGGACAATCTCTGTGCTCACAACTGGTCTTCTGACATGTGTGTTAGTCTAGTGCATGCATGTATGTGTGTGTGTGTGTGGGGGGGGTGACTGAGTGAGGAGGATAGACAAACAGCAAGATAATATCGCACGAAGTTTATGTTCCATTTGTTAGAGTACTTCTTTGGCACTCACGTAATATTGATCGGGGAAACCACAGATAAATAACGTTTACAGCAGCCGGCTGTTAGAATTCTCCTCCAAATTGCCGCTGAATTCGAGCTAGCGTATCGAAAATCTGCCACAATCAGGACGCAAACCCTAGGACATTCCGGTCAGTTTTTTTTATTGATTGGTTCGTGTTTCCGGGCGCGCCAACAACTTATGTCATTAGTCCCGTACGTGTAGACCGTGTTTTCTCGGGAGGTGGCGGTAATCTTTTCCCCGCCGGATGGAGAGATCGACCTACTATCGACTAGCGGGGTTTTCCCCTCAACCAGGTATCTCCCACCAGTGGGGCACCGCCCCAGCCGGGGCAAGCTGTAAGATCCGGACCGGTCTCCCGGCATGTGTGGTAGTGTAGTGTATGTTAGTGTAAGTGTGTGTGTAAAGGGAGAGGATATGATAAGGAAGAGGAAGGAAAGATCACGCAGTCCGTGGCCCATTTGTTAGGGTACTGCTCCGGCATTCGCATGGTGTTGATCGAAGAAAACACGTAACACTACCGATCAGAGCAGCCGGTCGCTAGAATTCTAGTTAATGCCTTATTTTACGTGGCGAGACTCGGGCCATCAGGCCCGCTCTTCCGTCTGACCACGCAAATTTCGCTACGCTCCTTTCACCTAGCAGAGAAAGAAGGTATCTCGGGCGACGAAAGAGGTGATTTTGAGTTTAGTTCAGAGGCATCATTTAGGCTTGAGGAATTCTCCTGCTGACATCCGGTCAGAGTTGCTGCAGAGTCATCGGCAATGCTGTCTCCGAGCTAAAGGGACCGAGGGAAGGGCAGATCGCGCCATGCGGGCAGAGCACACGGTGAGACCCGTCCGGGCCGATCATGCGGACAGAGGGCAGGGAATGCGTGAAGAGTGCTGGCTGCGAGGCGGAGAGGGAGTGGTCAGACAACGGGAGTTCTGGAGCGAGCGTTGGTCCGGTTGATTTACTTTCTCGCAACTGCTTACGCAGTACAGAGGAAGTTGTAACGCTGCGTGAAAAAAGGCGAATTTCCGGTTGAAAAACTTTAATTAAAGGGCCTTGGTAACAAAAAAGTGGATAAATCCAGTTGCTAAATTTAGAAAGAAATCCCCTCACATGTGATGTGGGTTCCTTGTCCTGGGGGTTCCTTGTCCTGTGGGTTCTTGATACCGGAAAATCGAATGACAGCAAAATGTCTTTCCATCCGTCTGTCCGTCTGTGAACTACGCTAGCGGTTGAACCGTTTTTCATTTTTGTTTTTAAACCGATTTTCTTCAAAATTAATTTTACCCGATCGATCTGGCTGATGTATCCGCCCCTGGCAATTGAAATCCATATTTTAATTTTTGGGGGCACTTTAAACAATGTCCCTGAGACATTTTCAAAATGTTCAAAAAATGGCTCTACCGTTTTGATTAAATTTTGTTGTTAGATAGTGTGAAGGACGTTTAAGTGAATGCTAGAGGTCTCATGTTCGTTGAAAACCCTGATTTTTCGAAAATTGTAAGAATTCAAATTTTTTTAAGTCTTCCTACAATCACATCTATGACAACACAGATTTTTTTCTCAACCCGTGAGTGCTCGCAATGGATCTTTGATATCCAAGCCACGGCAGTTTTATGTTACTGAATTATTGCGATGCATTTGGCGTCTGATATTTCATGTATTCCTTCATTGTACTTTTCTGAGATCGCCTGGCCTTTTATTTCTACCCTTTCGCTGAATCATTTCCCATGAGCATGTTTAACCCTACACTGGGAACGTGGGGTATGAAATGTCCCATGCGTTTTTCATTTTTATATTTTTGTAGGTTGGCAATATCTATTAGTCATCCTGTTCGAGCACTTTTCTTTTAACATGGTTATCATTGTTGAGGCGCGATTACTCTGGTGAATAGTGCGTTTACGTAATTGTATTAGTGGTATTGGGACATTGCATACCCCACGTTTCATATCCCCATACCTGCTCCGGCAGCTAGAAATCACTTATATGAGCGATGTAGCATATGCCCAAGACAACAGGACAAAATACCAAATATTACATCGCTGCGCGATATCTGTCATACATGTTGGGTGCAATGACACCAAAGCATAGTGAGCTCCTGGCCTGAATGGTTCATGTCATGGCATTATTTTCAGGATTGTTTCACGAGTATCTTGATGGACGAGTTAATAGATGAATATGCTTTCTTCATTGAACTTATTAACTACAATTTTACTAACAATTTGTAAAATTATTTTTGCAGAAGTAAGTGTATTGAAGAAAATTCCGTATTTCTATTGAATGTAAAAATAAATATTTTTTCAAGATGAAAGGAAGTTACAAAACATTACAAATGTTTTCCATACGCTTAGTAACGTTTTGAAAAGCGTTAGAATGAAAATATAGCTGTTTTCCGCACGGTAAACAAGCACGAGAAACCCTTTTTTGCGCACAGTATATCAATGTTTATAATAACACATGAATCAGGTTAGACATAGCACCTGTATCGCCGCCTTAAAAAAATCCTGGTTGCGTTGCTCGAGTCGCATGCATGGCCTACCAATCGCATTGCGGTATCGTGCTGCTTTGCTATTCGCGCCCGCACAAAGCGCTCAGAGGTGCACACTGAAAGGCGGTGCGAGTTGCAGGCAGCCGAAAGGCGGCTCTGCGATCGACCTGCGCGCGGCGCGGCGACGGAGGAAATCCCGCGGAAGACGCACCGCCGCCTTATCGCCCGACGTTCCGCTCGATGCCTACGCACCGTTGCGGTGGCTGCGGCGGCGGCGGCGGCAACGGCGCTGACGCTAGAAACTGTAGTGGCAACGACGTCGGCCCCGAGGCCGAGATTGCTAAGGCAGTAGTGCCGTAGTGATCTTGGACCGTGCGGTTGCCGGTTTGAGTCTCGCCTTGGGCAGGGTTGTACGTGTTCGTTCTTTCACCCCCTATCATGATATCTTTTCATCCTCATACCATAACTTTACATCCATTAGTTGTCGCTAATGACCTTGTAGTTTACGCGACCTTAAATAACAAAACCAAACCAAAAAACGACGGTGGCGGTGGGAAAGGAGTGGTGGGGACGCACTGACAGTGCAGCGGTTTGGCTACTATGGCGATGACACGAACGTTATGGTTATGGCTGCAATGGCTGTGGCAATGAAAACTGTGGTAGTGTCGATGACGGGGATGGCTTTGACGATGACAACGGTGGTTTGTTAACGAAGATGGTGAGAACGAGATGCTTCGGTGACATAGATGGTAGGGACAATAAAGAGTTTGGATTCTTATGTAATTATGTTTTTTTTTTGTTTCTACGTATGGGGCCGTCCTTCAATTACGTAACGTAAATTTGGAGCATTTTCAATACCTCCTCTCCGCCTTGTAACGCACCAGTAACACGTGCTTAAACCCCTCTAATTAATTATGTAACGCTTGAGACACCTCCCTTTTTATATGCCAGAAGTGAAAATAAATTTACAGCACAGTAAAAACAATGTGTATTTATTTTGCTTGTGTTGAATATTAAAATTAATGATAATTGGGAGTAGCTAGCTGCACCTAACAATAAGATTGGGGCAAGTTGGGAGTGAAAGAGTTATGTTTTTAAAACAAATTAATTAGTCAATATTTTAATGCTTTAGAAAATAAGGAATTATTTCAGCAAATGTTGAAAAATGAAAAAAAAATGAATATCAATATTAGGCAACACTTAACTAATACCCCCCTGCCCCTATGTAACGCAGCGTAACATTGCCTCAGACCCGCTCTCATTTTCCTGTAGCGTTACGTAATTTATGGATGACCGCTATGTTCATAGCTCAAACTTGTGATGTTGGGGGAAGCATTGCAATCCTAACACAATATCCATATTTTTCGTTACGTTTTTTTACATATTTGGTACTATATTCTATATTTTACATATTTTTACTATCTTTTAGAAAATTTGTTCTTATTCATATTATTACACCTTTTTCTTAAAATTTATTTCGTAAAAATATTTAATAAATTTTCAAAAGTAGATTTTATTTAAAATACAGGCACATCTTTTTTACACAAATTTCGAATTCTTTGCTGACGACGTAAGGTGTCCCTCAGGAAGACATCAAATACACTCTATTTGTGTTAATATCATTCTGCACGCCATATTTGTTGAGAATATTAACTTTAGGAGTGTAAAATTTCGATAGTGCGTTTTTCTGGATCTTTAATTCCAGGTTCTGCGAAATATAGGTTGCCACAAGCACGTAACTCTACGAAAACAATACTACAGTAATGGTTTTCCGATCATTGAATGCTCTCATGTATACGAGTTCTGTAATTGCACTCAAATATAAAATTTTACTCTTTAAAAAAGGAATGAAGTAGACCAAGCAATATTTATTTTAATAGATATTTTATTGATGTAATTTAAAATTGTAAAAAACAATTTTTGTTTGGATATAAATCTTCTATAAGTTTTAATACATATTAACGTGTCTGCATTGTTATATAATTGTTTCAAATTCTTTTCGTTTTCATTGCATTTTAGGCACACATGTTGCCATTTTTCACTATTTATGCTCTTGATTCTAGTGATAACGTCAGTGATGATGAAAGAACATTTACTATTTTTTGATGAGGTGGTGAAGATGTGGGGGTTGTAGCAAGAGGGATGACGAGAGAAGGCGGAAACAAATGAGAATGGCAATGGCAGTAACATTGATGATAACGATGTGGGGATTAAGATGTGACCATGGAAATGCGATGTGATCTGGTTTACCTGTAACGCCGACGGGAAGTTTTATACTGCATTGTGATAAATCATAATAGAGCGCCATCATATGCCTGAAAGTATAAATATATTTAAAGCAGACATCAACAGTAATTGCTATTTGAGTTAATTATTGAATTTCAATTATTTCAATTCAATTTTAAACTCATTTTTCTTGTTGTACACGAAGACTCACAGTGTCCTTTTTATTATTTTATAGTCATTATTTTTTAACGTGACCTTGTTTTGTCGTAAATATTGTTGTACAGTTATAACAAAGTAACATGTTGTACTTTTACATTATTACTAATATTATTACAACTTGATATTTCATGTGTTTCAATTTCGGATCAGTTATGGAACATTTTTAATGTTACTAAAAATAAAACGCATTTTTCCAAACAGTATTTTCTGGAAAAGATTTTTCATCAATCTTCAGTACTCAAAGTTCCTTTACCATCTCATTTGAATTACAAATTCATTGCATCTCCTCGAAATTTGAAATGAGTATTGAGAGCATTACATTAAATTCTGACAGCTGAAACTCCAAAGCAAAGCTGAGGGAGGAACTGGAAACGCATTTATCGCGAAGATCGTCCATTACATGAACTTGACTGACGTGGCAGGCGCAGTGGTTAGATGGATCACCGGAGGACGAAACGATTCTGCGACATTCGAAGATTGAGGAGTCTTCGAATAGACTTTTCTTCCCTCGTAGAGTTGTTGATTAGATGCTGTTATCTATCCTATACAGAAATTAAATGTACATACTTTTATGTACTCGTTAGTATGTGTTTCTTTAAAAAGTGAACACTATCAGAAGACTGTACATGGAAGGCAGCAGACAAAGCTACGCGGAATTCTAATAAACGGCACAATATTGAGATTTTTATTAATTTTATGTAAATTATCTAAATAAAAATTAGCATCATTCCACTTATCTTGTTTTAAACTCTTTGGTTTTCAGTGGATCTCTTCTTTTTCAGTACAAAAGTTTGAAACATATACAAATAAGAAAATATATCTAAGATTAATGTAACAAATAAAGTTTTTCTTTCTTTTAACTAAAAAACACGTTACTTATATTATTCGATGTCACTTCTTTTTCCTTTATTTAAGGTAATTAAAATTTAATTAATTTCGACCGTTGTTGAAACGTAAACTCTCATTTGTGGATGGATCTCTTCAGCTGTAAAATTCCTTTTAGTCGATGCTTAACTTTCAATGAGCAAAACCGAACTAGAACTTTTCGATTCAATTTTCTCGTCCAATCCAATCACGCAAAGTAGGAGTTTCTAAAGCACTTGGAGTAGTAGCTTTTGGTCCACATAATTAAACTGACCAAACATTGCGGAAGATATAACACTTACCTTTTATAAGATGGATTCACGAAAAAATCAACTGCCTATTCAAAACATTGAATTTGCAAAGTAGAATTTTGTTGAAACAATGTCCCAAACAGTGTCGTGCAGATTTTTAAAGTGCCTGTAAAGTTAACCGGGTGCCGTTGATTACTTCAAAGGTGATTTAATATCCAAGACACCTCACTAATAACTGGCAAATCTATTTGAAAACAAAACTAGTTTCACTCCAGCAATTAATTGAGAATTCATAGCATTTCAGTAACAAAATTTGATCAAACATTGTGAAGCTAGAATATTATGAAGAACTAGAACAAACTAGTGATGCTACAACAAAACATACTTTCTCGTGTTAGTTGAACCGTTTCCGTAATATTATAATTTTGCAAATTATATCCGATTACTTATTCACTCATTTCTTGAAAAAATATCTTTAGCATATTTCAATTTTTATTATGTTTTTGCCTATATTATTTTCTTATGATTTTGTCTTTTACAAATAATAATATGTGCCAACCTCACATTCTCTGCAAAGGAGGCCTTCGCCCTTAATGAGATTCTAAAGGCTAAATAATAAATAAATTTACCTCTATGTGTTAAAAGATCAATTCAATCTTAGTGGACCTGAATGAAGCCACATCGTTCCAGGAATACCCAACTTTAGGAAAAAACTTTTAAAAATATTTTTACATTCTGTTCAGTCTTTGAGCCGTTAATTGTTTATTCTTTAAAATTAGGTAATAAACCTAACAACAACATCCCAGTGGGTAACTGAAAATTTAATTTACAATATATTAATAAAAACAGATAACAATAAATAATTTTCAAAAGTTTTAATATGAATTATACTAAATTTCAGCTATTTATATCATAAAGGATGAAAGGATGAAATTTAGAATTACTATTAATGACAAAATATTAAACAGGTACGAATATTTAGGATATTTTGCCTCCTCTCGGCTTATATTCAAAACACACTACTAACTTCTCATTCTCTTAACCGCCAAACTCACTTTCCGTCATAGATAAATCAAACAAGCAAACACTACTTGAACATCCTTTAAAAATTTAAAGCAGAGTCGTCTGACGAAAGATTTTCGAATGACCTTTAGATCAAATTTGCGCATGCCACAAGCTCCGTTAGATCTTTACAGATTTCTACAGAAGGGAAGCACGAATTAGCAAACGGAATGTCAAATGTGAAAAACAAATGAGTTGTTGTTTCATTAAGAGATATTTATTAAAATCATCTCTTATTAACTGAAACAACAATTCACAGAGAATATACAATCTTTGGTGGACTGTTATAAATACAATTTTAAAAAAAAAATACATTTTTGAACTTCAATTGATTAAATTGAGGTGCTTAACGTGGGGCTATATTTTTATCATCAGCCGCGAGATGCCAGCAAAAGACTGGTGAAATTTGTTTTGCTCTTTGTTTAGAAAAGAAATTATCGTTTCACAGTTTAGAACTTTGGAACTTTTATTGAAAATGCTTTCATTTTAAGGCTGAATTTAAAAAAATAGAAATAGCCACCATACATTATCGCTCTGTAGAAGTTTTGGCATTCTCTTACAGCTAGGATTGCACATTAACCTGTTGCCATTTTACCCTAATATTTATGAGCAGAGATGAAGAGAACAGTTGTGTTTTCGGAGCAACATGTATGTTGAGTTAGTTCTTCGCAAAAGTACGTGGCAATTTGTATCTCCGCCGAAAGAACGGGATGTTCCACAAATTTTCAAAATACACAGTACATTCAAAATCTACCTAAATAACTGAAAATACTTTATCAAAAACTTGCAAACTGTAATGTGTTTGTAAATATACACACCATTAGTTATTCCGTACATTTTCCTTTAATTAAAATACAATTTCTTGTGTCGTCCGCAATTGATTCCCTCTCCCCTTCTCGATTGGAGTTCTCCCAGAGCCGAAATGGCATTGATAGACGACTGTTGATAACAATACCACACACACAAAAGTACCAGGAGAGGTGGCTCAGTTCCATTAACTGATGTCACTGCAACGCCTCTGACCGGGAAGTCATAAGTTTGAGTCCCGACGGGGCGGTAGGATTTTCGACACTGGCTTGTCAGCTGGGTCCAATTCAGTCGCTGCCTGGAGGAGAATTCTAGCGGCCGACTGCTCAAATCGGTAGTTTTCCGTGGTTTTTCCAACACAAGGCGAATGCCGGAGCAGTACCCTAACAAATGTGCCAAGGACTGCGCGCAATGTTTCCTTCCTCTTCCTTGTCCGGTCCTCACCCCTTACACGCACACTTACACTACCATGCACTACAATATTACACATGCCGGGAGACCAATCGAGAACTTTGAGCTGGTCACGACTGGGGCGGTGCCCACTGGTCGGGAATGCGTGGTTGGGGAAAACGCCGCTACTTGATGGTAGGTCGGCGCCGGATCTCACCATCCAGTGGGGGAAGATCACCACCACCTTCCAATGAAAAAACATACACCACACTTACGGGAATAAAGATATCGTTACTTGACGCGCCCGCAATCAATAACAATCAATAAGAAAAAGTTATATTCACTGTTTAAGTATGCTCCTATTGCCATTGGGCCTGCAGACAGACAAACGTTGTGGAGTGGGGCAGACCGCGATGCTCAGTGACAGGCGGCGGGGCGCAACACCACGCGGCAAGGTCTCCGCGGGGCTTGGGAGAGGGGGGCGGTCGCGACCTCCCAAACGTTATGCATTCCTGAGTGCGGCACGCGCTCCTCGCTGCGTCCCTGTAGTATATCTTCCATTCCGTACTTTCACGGGCAGACTAAGCAAGTAGCCCCCGACTCCGACTCACGGCGTGTCAGGATTTGACGAATATCCCTGAGAGGGCGAAGAAAAGGAATGGTGGAAAGAGTCTTAAAAGTATGTGTATTGAGATGTGCTGTAGGTAGTAGTGTGCCTGCAGTGGTTTTGCATATCATGCATTTGTCCTTGCCAGGGGGAATCCACTCTGAGATGGACAACTAGGCGCTACCTTCTATCCGTATTTGTCCGTATCTAGACGTGAAGTACGCCATTGGGCTGGTATCTGGGTCCCGCCAAAACTCAGTTGATCCTCACGGTAACCTCTCAATACAATGCCTGTGTCGGGCCACCCTGCCAGGTCAGAGCTCCTAGCTCTCCAGGCTAGAACCCGAGTCCAAACAATGCACGGGGAACTCGCATGCACGGGGAACAAGTCCCTCCTCTTTGTCCAGCGTTCTGTAGGTGTCTGTGTGCAGCGTGTGATAGCTGTTACACTGTCACAGGCGTGAGGACGCCTCTGGGACGGAGTAATATGTAAATTTGACGGCTTCTGTACGAAAGGAAAACATCACCGAATTAAAAAGTCGTTTTGCGTTCACACTCGGTTGGCTGATAATGAATAGTAATTTACGTAACTGGAATATTTGCACATATTTGGCAGACAGATAAAATGCTGTTATTCGGAAATGAGTACGCTTTCGTACCAGTTGCATACATTATAATTATTTATTTAGCACAAAAGCATGAAAACTTACAAATATATGTGGTTTGAAGTAACAAGGGCCAATATCCACATTCAAAGTTCTACAGAATGGGTGGTGTTCTTACACCAGTCAAACAACAAAACAATTTTCGGCCAATGTATGTTCATGTAGAATAATTAGATCAGACCTAATCTTGACTTTCGCTTGTTTTGCACGAAAGAAGGGACTTTAAAGCACACATATGTCTTACAAACCGAAAATCACAAAAAATGATGTTGGCGTTTCTTGTACCTAAGCCACAGATATCATCTTAAGATCGTACCTCCTGCGTCGGTTACTACTCCACACATCTACTTGTAGTCGTGGTAATCAAAATAACGAAGAGATACTATCTAAAAAGAATGTTCATGCATTCTCTTGCAACAGTAATTTCTACCAGCCAATTACATCCTTTTTTATTCAGTTTGTGACCCTTTTGTAATATAATTATTCTTGAAATTACTTAACAAATATTTCAAGTTCATATGTATTCCACATTATCACCAAATGAGAAAAGGCAAATCATTTTCACAGAACAATGCAGCCTGCTTAAACAATTCTTTACACAATATCGATATGTATTTCTTGACGTTTGCTGTGTGCCTACTGAAACAAAATTTAAATAATGAAAGTATTTATCCAGAAGAAAAACACATTATGCTCCGAGATAATTTTTCAATATTTAAAACTGAAACTTTAACTTGCTATTCGTAAAAAGATATTAAATATAGTATCTTCTAAGTTAGTCATGTTCTGTTTTCAAAAGTATCAAAGAGACTAAGGTGGTAAAGTGTGCGGAGTAATTTTGATTCCTAGAACCTAAAGGGTTGTAAGTAAAAGGATGTATTGTGTAGTATTGTGAATTATCGAGGCTAAATACACCGAATATCTTTTTTACAATAAGTGGATAAGAAAGAAAGAATGAAAGAGACTGTGAATGTTCGAATTTTTGTCAGTCCGACTTCAGAAACGTAAGCAGCATCAGAAGAATGGAAGAAATGTCGCGAGTATTTTTCAGAATTCCTGCTTACTCTAAAGATATTCCTGGAATTTCTTTGAAATAAAAACGCTCTAGATGTTGTGCAGTCTCGTGCAAACCGCGAAGCAGTGGGTAGCCGGCTCTGCTCAAGAATTGGGTTAGATGACGTAACAACATGGCGAAGGTCGGAGAGGCTATGGGGAAATATAATAGTGGAATTGTTTCCATTTTGGAGAAAAAAGTGCAAGGTAAATTGTGAAAAAAGAAATTTGAATTTAGACATGATGTTGATGGACCTGTAGATATAATGTTAAGAGAAAGGCAACTGATGACTGATATTTGGAGGGACTTGATATGATTGCTAGAACCAAATAGATACGATTCTTGGGTAATTAAATATGTAAAAACTAATATAATCTAGATTTAGTATTTGGTACAAAATAACGTAGATTGAAAACACACATACCCATATGTTATATAGAAGTACTACTCAATAATAATATTTTTGGTGCAAATAAAACCAGATTTTATTGTTTAAATAAATACGTAGATAATATTCCTCATAACCACAGCAAGAAAAATACAAGCCGGTCTTGGTCGGAGGAGATGAGAGGGAATGGCAGCCGAAGGCGAGAGAAAATGAGTGCATAACAGCGTGAGACGATTTGGTAATAAAATTATCATGATCATTCAATTACTCTACATTTAGCGAAAATAAAATCGAATTTTATTGTTGAAAAAACTTACATGATAATCCTGAGTACCACATAATATTCATGATGTAAAATTACAAACCTGCCTTGCCGGAAGGTGAAATCATCAGCTGGATACAGTAACAACAATTCATTACAGCATAAGACGTTATGCAAAAAAACAACCCATGATCATTCAATTACCCTAAAACCTAATTTTATTGCTAAAATAAATACATCCAACATAATATTCCTGAGAACCACATAATATCCACGGCGTGAATCTACACTCCCGAGGTGGCCGGAGGGCTGGGCGGCGGCGTGTCCTCGTGGCTGGAGACGGAGAAGGTGCGCATCTCGATGTGCTCGGCCGGGGAGGCGGGGGCGGAGGCGGGGACGGAGGCGGAGGCGGGCTCCTCGGAGAGGCTGCGCCCCACGGGCGGCGGCTGCGGCTTCACGCGCTGGGGCCAGCTGCGCAGGCGACGCGCAGACCGCCGCTGCAACCACAACGCTCTCATAACATACATTCCGTGGTGGTAGCAGGAATCTTGCGGTAATCCGTAATGAGAGATAATGGATCATTGTTTTGGATGATCATCCCTTATCTCTCTTTACTTTCATAAGAAAGGCATTGTAATGTCTCCTACAATCCTGATCTATTGGTCGGCACTGTTTTTTTTAAAATTTTGTTTTATTAAGTTTACAGTGCTCATTTTACATATAAACTGTGCAAATGTTGATGATCTTAATCTATATCAGGGGTGTCCCACATGCAAGGCCACAAAGGCCCCATCTAAAACCTTTAATGTGGTTGCGGACCATATTTTCTCAGGCTCGGGCGATCCACACATAGCAATGTTGATCTCGCCACATTGCCCGGCTACTCTGAAACGGGAGGTGGGGGGAATAGAATCATGCGTGATATCACGTCGTAACATACATAACGCAGTGAATCAAATTGTGATGACTTTTAATTTCTGAATTTACTAGACAAAAAACCTTAAATCTAAACTTCACCTATTTTTACATTATTTTTTTACATTGCCCCTAGCAGGTCGCGCACGCTAGAGGCACAATGTTCTCGCCCGACATGGGTGAAGGGGACGTTCACTTTTGACTAATAACCGTTCGCGGGCCACAACAAATGGCACTGTTGGCCGCTAGCTGGACTACCCTGATCTACATTATGATAATTTAAACTAACTTAAAAGTATTCGCATTCCAAATATATTAAAACAATGTTTTAAAAATATAGCGAGAGAGGAAGCAATAAAGTGTCTCAGAAAAGTATTATTTCAAATTTGCAGAAAACTTTAATGAATGAAGGAGAAATCTGTTAATAATACACATTTGATAATGAAAGTTTTTTCCTCGCTTAAAATAGGATGAAGTCACTATCTGGGGAACGATTATTAAAAAATTGTGTGCGAGATGAGCTATTTGTTTTTTATTGTGTTTATTTTTTAAATCATCATGCAGTTGATTGTTACTGGTGAAAAATGGTGGTTTTATCATTAATTCTTAAGAGATTTTTTTTGATCACTTGTATTTCGTTTAGGTTGGTACTGATAGCATTGATTGAGAGGATGAGAGGACCGTAGTAGTGTGGGACGTATTACT
Organism: Acheta domesticus; assembly: GCA_031308135.1. NCBI lineage: Eukaryota > Metazoa > Arthropoda > Insecta > Orthoptera > Gryllidae > Acheta > Acheta domesticus. The sequence goes on along the minus strand of JAHLJT010004567.1, from coordinate 98,486,647 downwards.
GCTGTGTGGAGTATTAGAGGGTATTGGAAAGATTTCGGACAATGAAAAACAGTCGGGTAAATATTGTAGGACATTTTCATTATAAATATAACGTATGTACGACAGCGTCTCCTGCTCCTTTCAGTTTCTGGCCTTGAGGAGGGACTATTTAAATCCGACAATAGTATACATAGCATACATAGGTATCAATGAAGTTGGTGCAGTAAATCTCGCGAGAAATGTTTACTGGACATTGAGAAAACATCTATTCATAGAAATGAGTGTTTCTTGGCGTTGATGCAACCGACAGGAAAGCACTTTCGACTGAACGCTTCTAGGAAAACTTTTATCACAATGCTATACTTGTCAACCAATGCAACATTCATAGAGATGAAGAAATCGCATTAAGAGGAAATTGACCTGCATAAGGGAACTTAAAATTATGTAAATAATTTTTTCAAAAATATTTGGCCAAACATAATTACTAATAAAATTGTACCAGTTTGAGATTATTACGAGTGTATTCTCAGATCATTGATTACCTAATGCTTATATTCATGTGTCTATTGTTTATATCCTCGTTTGTTTTAGTCAGTCAATTAAATATTAGAGACTTCCGACGTTCGGAGAGCTGGAATGTGATCCAATCGGAAGCTTCAATACCAAAAGTTGAATCATAAGAAACTTCCTATTCGATAATGGTATCCACCTGATTAAATTCGGAAGTCACTAATATATAAATCCTAGTATAGTGTGCAGATAGATGTTCGACAAAAGTAAATCGAGATATCTCGCAATCGGAAATGTAAAAATGTAAAAATACTATAAAAATTAGTATTTTAACGTACCGCATAATAGAAGAGCATCTTTTGTTTTCCACAAGCCACTATAATCTATGTGAAGTTTTTTTTTTTCAATAATTTTTATTTATAGTCGCATCAACGTCATGGTCATTAGCGACTATATACACTGTACATTAGAGATTACATGTATATCATTAAATTACAATTGACATTATGGGATTACAACATTGTAGGAATATACTAATAAATGTATACAGTAATGAGATTAAATATCCTTGAAAATGTTTGCAGCTTTACAAAACTTAATAATATGATCTTGTTCTTCAGTGGAATACAATATAGCTTCATGTTTGAATTTAAATGATTGTCTTAGTTGATGTGAAGTTATACATACAGAATCTTAGATAACTTGCTTTCCCTCTAACTTAAATATATCTGTAATAAAATACTTAAATATATCAATCAATCATTCAACTTAAGAAATGAATACAAGAGAGGAACGCACGGAAAACAGAAGCAAACTTAAGGGAAACAACCAGTTCGTGAAGGGGAAGTTTAAGAAAGCGATACGGATGAATACTGATTCATGTGTCACAGAGTGCACAATGCATTCCCTGAACTAGAAGTTCCTTTAATTACAAATAATTCTCTTGTATCCCTGGAACTTTCGATATTTTCAAGGAGGAGGCGGCCCATTCGCTCCCATCCTACACTACTTCCGACATGCGCCGTCACCACAACGACTTTTCCCATAATCATGACTGAAGAAATTGAAACATCGATGACATAACAGGCAATAGTTTCATAAACGGAAATGTTGCAATGTAGTACCGTGTTGGTGGCAATTTTATCATTTATATTGATATATCTGCTTAAAACTACTCGTATTGCCATTGTGAGTATGCATTTTCCTCTGGTTTCTTCATAAACTGCTGCTTGTGGGAAATGCGCCTCACTTCACTCCTCCGTACGTAATATCCCTTTATCGGTCTGCGTTTCAAACATGTTCGAAGCCTGTCGGTAACAGTTTTATATAATACTTTTTAGGGTTATTTTAAACTGACATCTTGGAAACAATGCGGCAAGTCTGTTGATTTCCATTAATGTTATGAGTACGAGATTTACATTAACGGAATTCATAGAGAACATCAGGAACAGGTCTTAATCGATAACTTTTTTAAATATAGGAACGGAGTCTGACTTTGCAATATTAAATTCTAATATATTTTCTTTCCTTTGTGAAAGCGTTAATGAATCTTGGAAGAATGTATTCCTCGCAATAAAAACCGAATTAGCTTTCGGTTTCATTTGATAATCTTCAATTCAAATTTTTCTACTTTTGTTTTCAAATGTTGCTAATCTGCTAATGTTGTTGTTCATCTGCAGACGGAAGTGATAACAATTTTCAGCTTCCACTGTATATAAAATTAAGGAAAGGATAGAGGAATAAAAAAGATCATTAAGACACTATATGGAAGGAACAGATTAAGAAAAAAAATCATGATTTATGATGTACCGTAGGGAAAAAGGCAAGTCAAAGACTTAAGAAGAGAAGACGAATTTGATGACGACTTGAATTTCAGAGAGAAGACAAAACAGAAGCTCATGAGTAATCCTTAAAAAAGAAGAAGGCTTAAACTTGGTCCGACCTGGATTGTTTTTAGAAGTGTCTGAATAAGATTTCCTCACCCAAATTAGTTTGTAAAATAATTTTAGTTAACTAGAAAGTAAGTCTTCACTACATATGTCAAGTCTACTACATAATGAACTATGTATGATTTGTAAAAATATATAAGCACACTTGGAAAGAACTCGCACATACCAGGAACTTGATAGCCCGACTGCTCACGCGCGGGTCTTGGCCTCCGCCGTCGCTGCTGTCGTTGGCGGGCGCGCCGGAGCTGAGGGCGCTGGCGAGGCGCAGCGGGCGGCGCAGGGTGCGGCGCACGCTCTCGCCCAGGCGCTTGCGCACGCGCGGCCGCCCGCAGCACACCCACGCCACGCACGCCGCGCGCAGCGCGTCCAGCACCACGCCCGCGATGCGGAACTCCGTCTGCGCACGCACGCGCGCAAGCGACTTCGCACGCGTTCGAAGGAGGGCGTACGCGTGCGTACAAGGGGTGGCCTTGACCACGGTGGAAGATACATGGGAGTGTTAACTAGCAGCCTTTGAGGCAAATTTTCTGAAGCCAGTTTGAGACTAGATCCTCGCTTGTCCGTATGGTGCGCACGATCGGTTTGGGTCACGGTGTAATATACACATCTTGTGATAAAATAATGAATGATTTATTTTACCTTTAATTTGCTAGCTCAGTTCTTTGGGATCTATATGTTGACACACCTGCACGCTTACCTGTAGGCTGGTTGTCACTGGATTGCCCTCTATACAGAGAAGCCTGGAAGTCTGAAATTGTTTATGTCCCGAAGGAATTACACACAACGTGGCACAACAATAATTTTGTTTATTAAGAATGGAATTTGAGATTAAAAATATAAAAATTCTCTTGCTTAATTTCATGCATTAAGTTCACTGTACCAAATTGTCTGGCGTTGTGAAACGATGGCCCCGCAGTTCGTAGCCCCTTGACTTCCGCGCCGAAAATCCGTCTGCTTCTTTCTTGCTGCTCACTTCTTGCACACTTGTTCCACAATTTGTCCTCCCTATTCGCGTCGATGTCCAACTTTAATAATTCAGGTTACATACGCGCCGCTACCACCAGGATGCCAGTCAACCACCAACTCTCCCTCGTCCAGAGCCCCCTTCTCGCCCGTCAACAACCTTCGTTACCTAGTAACCGCGACCGTCCAGATTGAAGCGCGGCGTTTGTTTTGTAATATTTTTGTATATTACAGCTCCGTCCGTCCAGATTAACGCGCGGCGTTTGTTCTGTAATATTTTGTATATTACAATCTTAAGATGACTTCTTAAACTGTGGCTATTAGTTTTACAAAACATTTCCTATTCATTTTCGTAACTGTTCGCTCTGGACTTTACCAATTCCACCGCGAAACGACAAATCACTGATTTGAAATTTGAAATCAGCTGACCACCGAGCTGTCGAATGAATCACGACCAATCACGTCCTTGCCCAAATGAGACCCAAGATTGCAGCGCTTATATGCGAGAACTCTGAGAACTAGCCTCTCATAAGCTTCAGTTTTAGTCTGGAAGTGAACACTCCTATATATCTTACACCGTGCCTTGACCCTTTTGAGCAGTTTGAAAGGGGCTGTGGCTCAGGACGTCTACAAATGTTACTGCAGTGCCTATGACCGTGAGGTTCTAGGGCTTGAGTACCGACAATGGCAGGATTTTTGACACGAGCTACGTGTCTAGGCCGAATTCAGCAGCTGATTCACGAAGAGTTACAGCTGCTCTCTGATTGTTTTCGCTGGTTTCTTCGATCAACATCAGGGGAATGCCGGAGCACTATCCTCACAAACGGGTCACGGCCTATGCGCGTTCTTTTTCGTCTTCCTTCTCCTAGCCTCACCCCTTAAAAACAATTATGATACATGCACTACACTATCACAGGTGTCGGGAGACCACTCGGGAGCTTCGAGCTTCTCGCGGCTGGGGCGGTGCCCTGCTGTTGGGAGATATCTGGATGGGGAAAACCCGCACGCCAACATGTGGGTTGGCGTCCAATCTCACCATCCAGCGGGGATTAAAAACTGCCATCTCCCGTGATAAAAATCATGCACTATACTTACGGAAGTAAGGACCACAGTTGCGACACGCCCGGAAACATGAAATAATAAATCAATGGAAAGGAGCTGCATGGCCGTAAGTACTAATAAACATTTTCCTCTTACATTCAATTGCTTTTTCCCTGTTTTACATTTAGGAATTGTTTTACATTTGGAAAAGAGGTTCTCCGTGCCACTTGGCAATCATCTAAATGAATTTGGTAATCCTGCCATGAATCAACATAAATCGTTTGTTTGCATTAATTGTGTGAGAAAAGTTATCATTCCATTCTTCTTGAAGTATACTTCATTTATTTACAAGTAACAAATCATATGGCAATAAAAAACATTAGAGGAAAAGGTGTCTCAAAAGTGTAGTTGACCCCATCCTATTTTAGGCTGCGAACGCCTACGCATGAGGGTGAATTCGTCCATGGTTGGCAAACGTGGAATTAAATGAAAGTTGAGTGAAGTGAGTGCTATAATCTCAAAATAGTACCAAATTAATCTTTTGAAAAACAATTCACAAAAATGTAAGTTTAGTGCAAAGAATATTAAAGTGCACTACGTGGGTTAAATTAGTATACTTGAGACAGAGTTGTTGACTGTCATTTTGAAAGGCTTTTTGTGCGTACTGAAGAGAGTGAGAACACTCGGGGAAAGACTTGAAGTATCCGAACATATTTCATACAGTTATTAGTGCATAACAGATGTTTCACGCTGTTTCAAATACAGCGAACAAAAAGTAGTGTTTGACGGTAGTACGGTTGTTAACATATAAGCAATATGAATGTTCCATGTTTGCCGTTATATTCTGTTTTAGCAAGCAAGCTTTGCTGACTCTAATAAAAGAATCTTCACGTCAAATTCAATGGGAAAGAACTAGCATTCTTCTAGCTTATTTTTCAAGTCAAGGCCATTTGCGGACCAAATGTGTTGAATGCGAGTGTAGAATAGCCAATCCATTATTAACTTTCCTGCGTCGTTACAAATAATTCACGCTCAACACACTTTAAATCTAAGTGCTTTAATGTGAGCTCTGAGTGTGAAACGTACTCGCTTCCAATTCATCGTACGAAAGGTTTGTTACTTTGGTCGTGTTACCTACGTCGCATACGAAGCTAAATGTCTAGAAGCTCTAGACTAGTTCATTCGGCAACGACGTCATCTCCACATGCAACATATGTAATGAAATCTTTCCTCAACCCAACGATATTAAAGCGAAATTTAAGAGGAGTAATATTGCAAAGATATTATCGATGTTGTGTTAAATATTTATTAAAATGTATTCCGTGTTTTCATCACGTGTGCTTATATTCAGTTTTATGAAGAGTCCCCTTTCAGTCTGAAATTAATGGGTCGAGCGGCATGCGTAAGTATACGCCCTTGGGATTGAGAGGTTGATTTTCTTGCCACTGATACGAGGTGCGGAATCAAATTTGCACTAGTTTCCTCCCATTTTCTTTAATACTACTGGCGTAATTTCACTTATGTTGCATTTTATAGTTCCAGTTAAGATCTTTATAACTGAGAGATGCAATGAGTCAACCTAAGACAGCTTCATTTATCAGAGGTAGAACGGCGAATTCAGAATCGGGAAATGAGCAAATTCTTGGACTCATTTGTTCCATATTATTCAAAAGCTATACACTTAGAACGGACAATATTTATCGACAGTGCGGACGTAAACTATGAGAAATATTTATCTTTAGAGATTGTCAAAATTAGTTTTATTATATACGACGACTAGTGCTAAAACAGATTATATTCTAACCACAAAAGTATTTTTAGATGTAAATTGATAAATAAAATGAATAAAATATGTTTTCAGGGTGCGAGTGTTTTACTGTGATCTCTCCAGTTAAGATGTATATGAGAGTTAAGCTACCGTTTATATTCTATTATGGTTCTGTACGATAGTTAAGAAATTTGACGTCAAAGTGGTTTGACGTGTACTGACATTCTTTTTAACGATTTTCTTTATAATATTTCTGTACTCTTCAGTATCAAAGGGTCCCCCCCGATAAGATGGTAAAAAGTTCCCCTCAACCAAATTACATAGGAGTGGTTACACTATAATTCTAACATAAAAATAATATTTTTGAAAGGTTTCTTAGCCTCCGTCTCACCACCCACACCCATATACAGCCAAAAACGTGTTTTTTTAATTTCAATTTTTTTCGACAACTGAACATTATTTTATCAGATTGAAAAAAATATGATAAATAAAAACACAACTTGGACTATCAGAAAAACATTTTTCAATGTTTTCTCAGCCCCAAATTCAAACACAAAAAATATTTTCGAAAAAAAATATCAAGAAATATTTTTTACTGTGTCTTAGAAGCCTGGAACAGGCTCGAAAAAAATATCAAAGATTTTTCTTAAAACACAAATTGTTATGTATTTTTTTCAGATTTTTTTCGATTACTGGGCTGCAGTTAAAAAAATAAAAACCATTTTCCCGCCTTTAAAACACCTGGACTTTCAATATACTTTGAAAATGACTGCAACGGTTCAGTGCATTTATTTTAGTGTTTATGATACATTTGTATACATTGTTGTAGCACCCA